>LQNK01002585.1:135856-182721 GCA_001586405.1 Phoebis sennae | reverse complement strand
GTGAAGGTTTTTACTTTTAAATAAATAATGACCAGCATATTTTTTTTTACCAAATTTATCAAATAGCCTTATAAATAATTTGTATAAAAACCTGATTGTCTCATTAGTTCTCAATAAGAAATCTAGGCTTCCATGATAGTAAATAAATGATGTTATTATTATAGTTGTTTTTTAATTTTTGTCTTTCCACTTTTTGTATAGTATTATATTAAGCTTATTATTGATATATGTATAACATACTCTTGAAATAAAACTTCTCAACATTACACTATCGTTACAAACACATTGTATTATGCTTAAGATAAAAATGCAGTCCATTGCTAGTTTTTCCAGAAGTTAGGGTTCTGCTGCAGCCGCCGCTCAAAGTTCTGGTACCAGGTGTGCAGCGTGTTGAGGGGGATGTAGGAGACCCCCGGTGTGGGCGTCATTTGGTCCTGTGTCACGGAGTATGATGCCACAAAATTCACTAGATTTTCTAACATCTTCTGTGCAAATGTTACATATGTGTTTGTTTGTTGAGTCTGGAACCAAATGGAAACAATTGAGCATTTATTTTATTATATAATATGTTCAATTACATTTATACATCATATAATAAAAAACTGCAATGAAGTGAATAACATTATAAATTCTTACCAATAATGGCTCTAGATGTTGAGCGTTGGCCTCTGGTTCTATAGAGATGCCGATCTGTGCATTGTGGCAGATTTGTTGCTGGCCAAATGCATTCATAAATTTATTTTCACCTGAAATGCCAATGAAACAATTATTGAAATAGTTTTTAAAAATTCTAATAGACATAAAGCACATGAAGTAAGAAAATCGCTTACTAGATAATTCATGTAATTTCTTCAAATTGTGTATTTTAAATATAGCTGATGGTTTAGCGTTCGAGATGTGTCCCAAAGGTTGCCAATTAGGCGGCGCGTTGGGGTCTGGCCAACTCCAATACACCATAGCGACGGTCCCCGCGGGCAGCGGCGTCGCGCCAGTTAGAAATACTACGGCATGGTTGATAGAGTCCACGTCCAGAATAGTAGTCACCACGCTCGTCTCCGACAGCGGCGTGAAGTCCGTCTGCACCTAGCCGCACAAATATAAACGCTTGTATGATGCGGGATGAGAAACACAAAACGTAAACATTGCATTAATTTCCCAGATTCTGACTTACCAGTCGTCCAGACACTATTAATCCAAATACATTGGACATTTTTGGTTATAACTTGTTAAGTGCTCAGTTTAATACCTTATGTTTATTTTTATAAATATAATTTTGCGAACATGTTTCTAGAAAGAGCTTTAAATTCTATGCCATTCTATACCGCTCGCACAAATTAGGCATCTGTCACTGTCGTTACTTATCCATGTATCAAAGTCATTTTACAATTGCCAATTTTGAGTTTTGACAGTCGTATTTTTTAAACTTGGATGCAAGATGCTTAGGCGTTCTGAAAACTTAGAAAATGTGTATAAGCATAATTCATTAGCGATATTTAGATATATATATTGCTGAATTATTGATAGGGAGATGATTTCTTATTTTTTGACAATCCAACATTTATTTCTGTATGCCTGACATTTTATATAATTCCTATTGGTTTCTATTGAAAACAACAAGAAAAACAACTGTGTTTAAAATACATTTAATATTATCTATTTTCACTTTTGTTCCTTTTTAAACTAAGCAGTATTATGAATTCTAAAGAGTATTATAAATTTAAAGAACGATGGTCCCATGAATGCCAATTTCATTTCATTTACATCCTAAATATAAACAGAACTTAGCAATTGGCACCTATTTGTTAATAGATATAAATTCTTATGTTTTTGAAGTCACGAATACAGTCAGTCATAGGAAAGTAAAATCCAAACGCATTGTAAAATAATTGATAAATAAATCTAACAATAGTAACATCGGGTTATCCAAAAGTAAACATTTTTCGTTTTTATCGGAACAGATAATATGATAGTGTTAAAGTTATTGTTGCATTATTAAAAATAAACAATCATTGAGTCATATCAAGTCATATCTTATCAGCGTGACTAAATTTTTAATGTTAGATAGGAGACGGAAATTCACAGAGAAGTATAAGTTAGTCTCACAACGATCAAAAAACAAGTAACTAGGTACCTACTGATAGAACACATCAAACTTTTATTGGAATTTATACTTATTTAACTATATTTATATTGATTTGGAATTATTTCTAAATCAATATAAATATAGTTCAATGTCAATATTGACTGGCATAAATTTGTATATATGTAGTTGTGTAATGGCCTACGTTCGTATAAATTTAAAGATTTATCATATGCACTTGTATTTTGCATAGATAAATTTTAAAAAATTGTAATGCTATTTATATTGATGATCATACAACCGGTGTTTATTATTAGGAGAATCGATCATCGATCGAAGGATGATAAGTGAGAAAATTGTATTGTATAAAATTAATTTGTACGCACAAACACAGCATAAGGCTACATGTTTTTGAGTTTCAAAATGTTGATGGTATTGAAAGATGATCTATATTTCTTTACTTTGAATTTCAGCGACAAAAAGGCGGTTCTTCCCAACATCAACATCTAAGTTCCTTATCTACGTGAAATCTACTTGGAAAATTCGAAATATGTATTGTCTTTGCTTACGCCCTCAACAATAATTTGACAGTGTGAAAAATAAATTGTTTATTTTGACCTCACTTAAATATTATCATTATAATAACTGTATTTTTATGAGTTGAGTTCCAAATAATAATTATTAAATGAGGTTTCTTTAGAAAGGTCTTTAAAAATGATAATTATATCGAGGTTTCTAAATACGTTTTCTGCTAAAATAAATATTTTTTGAGATATATGCTTCTAAAGTCGTGAGAATGTCATACCACGTGACAATGTGAGATTTTGGTTGATTCTTAACATATAGATTAAGACGTTAAAACACTCAATGAATCATTGAAATGATCATTTTCACGAATAAAGTTTCAAAAAATTTAAATTTTTTATTACCTATCGACGCTTTTAAGCATGCTTGTTTACAGAATTTTGACGTCATTGACGCCATATTGCACAAAATATCATTTTGGCCGGTCATTCAAATACCACATTTTCGTTTTGGATTTTTCGAGAAAATATTTATTAAAATAAAAAATTAATACTTTTTCTGGTTTTCTTAACCACCTTGCAATCATTTGCGATAATATTTTCAAACTAGTCAAATAACCTATTACGAGATGTTTGTAATATCCCAGCAAAGTTCTCACGTACCTGCGAATAAACTTATCCATTTCCTCTTCCACTTCCACACTCATGATACAAATTAATGTCGGAGGAGATAATTCTTACTGAGTTATTACCTACTTGCCATATTATTTGAACACTACACCTACATGTTAATGAGTTATGTTACCGAAAGTTAATAAACTTTGTAAACTTTTTTCTTGAAATTAATTTGTTTTGTTAATGAGGTAATTTGTTTCAAAGATTGTTAATTCTTAAATTTAATTAAAAAAAAACAAACTATTCAGAATTATCTTTATATAGCACAAGTAGTTTATACTGAAATTAGATACTTAATCTATATTTGTATTATGTTTGCTAATTAAATAAGCAAAGCGGCTGAATTGGTATGAGCTTTGGATTTTTGCCCCACACGTATACCCACGTTCCCCTCTCATGGTCTCAATTTTCTCTCGTTATTGATAGAGAATTTTAGGAGGATTTATAAAACATCACAACACCTCTTCTATTAAACAGATATAAAATAAAATTAAGTACAAGATCATCTTGTACCTAAACGTTACTCTAGTCTCTAAATACTACAATAGATAATAGTTTTAACATGACCTGTGTGCATTTAAAAGCCATTGTACTAAACTTGTCACGTATGTGCTATTTATTTTTGCTCTAGTAATCCATCACAATCGTCTAGCTAATTTATTGTTTGTACGTACCTATCGTAACTTATTGGTCATGAATTCTTTTGTTTTCCCTTATAATAATAGACTCAGAGTTTTGCTACATGTTCTTCAAATAAGTATGTATATGATTTAAAATCTGATTTGAATTCATAAGTATTATAAAATTTTAATTTATTAATATTGTGAGTAGGAGTTGAGCATTTCGTTAGCAGAATTTAGGCCAAGCTCACGCATAAAATCGGTACTTGGTCTATGTATACCGTGTTTGTACGACAGTCTATGCTATTTTAAAGGAGGTGGGATTTTTCCTTAAAAATATCAATAAGTACACTTGTTGTTGATATTTTTGGGCCACGGGAGTCACTTCACCATCATGCGAACCGCATGTCCTATTGCTTGCTAGTTGCTATGACATAGAACATTATATTATGTAGGTATTTAACTCATTTATCTTTCTCACAGTTAGGTACTCTCAGTTTAAGTATATCTCTAGTGATTGAACTCCTCAACAAACCTGGAGATTAAATTAATAGCATGAATATAAATTTTTATTTAGGGGCGTTCAACCCTCAGGGAGTCAAGGGTAGAAGTTTTATGCATGCTTAGACCGTCTTCGCTGTACCTACCTACTATACTAACTTTGACCTTGAAATCAACTTACCGACTACTACCAAAATATGTAGATATTGTCTTATGTTACGTTTCCTGTCCTCTTATCAGTATGGAAAGAAAAAGATCAATATATTTATTTTCTATATGTACACAAGTTTTTAAAGCGGGGCGAGTGGTTTTGCCTGCAGGCTGTTTGCTAAAATCCGGTTTTTGTCGTGATTCGCGAAAACATGTTAAATTATTATTCAAACAGATTTTATGTATGGAGGATCACTTTGTGATATCCTACAAATAAACTAGTTGCACAATCAAAATGTATTGATTTTCGCTTTGGTGCAATGGCTGCGCGCGTGCGTTGTTGTTAGGTAGCAGCTTCGACACAATATGTCGAAGAAAATAATTAAAAAACAGTATGTCACTGCTTACTAAGCTATTAAAACAATCGAATATTATTTAAAGTTGTGTAATATGCTAATTATGAATTAATCTTTCATCTGACGTGTCATGGAATATTAATATTATCAATACATATATTATAATCAATCAAAGAAACTCTCCCCAACCACCTTTCGCGGGGGTGGGAGTTTCGGGAGTTTTACACTAACACATGTGATATCATAATCTACATGCAAAAGTAAAGAAACATTATTGTCATGATGAATTTTTATTCTTAAGTCTACATTTTAGTTTTCAAGTTGATGTGTGGGAAAATAAAAATCACACGTCATAATAATAATTAAATTTATTAACGAGCATTAGTTAACAGTGATATTAATCACAACTAGTTTTAAATATAAATAAATACACAACACAAACATTAATACTATTATTCGAAGAAAAATCATCAGGTCCTTGAAGACTATTAAAATAGAAACAAAACTTAAATCTATTCTGAAAGAATCAGGGAGCATAAATGCAGTATCTCGAGAGAGCAGAGGCAGATAGTTCAAATAATTACTTTAGAAAGATAAGGGAGCAAATAACATAATTAGATAAGAGCAGTTGTGATTGGGAGACCGACAAGCACACATATTTCATATAATATTTATATTTAAATCAAATTATCACATTGAGAAGCGGATTTTCCCAAAGTGGGAGCTATACCTAGCGCAGGTAACAATTTTTATAACACCTAATATTATTGCATCAAATCTTATTGTACTGCAGTACTTTATCAATGATCTTTTTTAATAAATAAACCAGATATACAAATCACTCTTTGTTACTACTAATGCATAGTAGTGGTGAGAATAAATAATTATTTTATTTAATACACTGATATATTAATACTACATCACTAAAATAGTATTCTCAAAAACAAGCATAATTCTATGACTATGATAGTTATTGATAGATCATTATTGTACTGTTACATTTGATTGGATTGTTTCATCTTCCAAATTAATCTCTCATGTATGGATAGTCAATTTCTTTAAGGGGCACGAATGTCTCCTTGATAGATTGAGGGGAGGTCCACCTCATGACATAGTTGGGGCCTCCAGCCTTGTCGTTGGTGCCCGACATGCGACCACCACCAAATGGTTGCTGTCCTACTACTGAGCCTGTAGATTTGTCATTAATGTAGAAGTTACCCGCAGTCATCTTTAATTCTTCAAAGGCCTTTTCTAAAAAGCTTTGGTCCTTAGCAAACACAGCCCCAGTTAAAGCAAATTTAGTCGAGCTGCCAACCAGGGAGAGGGCCTGCATCACATCCTTGTCATCATACACATAGACAGTCAACACGGGGCCAAAGATCTCTTCAGTCATCAGTTTGTCATGAGGGTCACTGGTTTCAATTATTGTAGGTTGGACAAAGTAGCCCTTGCTGCCGTCAAATTCTCCACCCCCAAGGATCTTATTCTTGGGATTGTTCTTGGCATTCTTAATGTAACCTGTGATTCTTGCAAATGCCTTGTCATCAATCACAGCTCCAGTGAACACCTTGAAATCTGTAGGATCTCCAATCTTGAGCTTAGCTCTCTCCTGTAACAAACCTTCCTTAATAGGTTCATAAAGAGATTTTGGAATATACATTCTTGAGCAGGCCGAGCACTTTTGACCATTGAATTCAAATGCTGATCTGATGGTAGCATTAACAACTGATTGTATTTCAGCAGTGGGGTGAATAAAGTGATAATTTTTGCCTCCGCATTCCCCAATCAGCCTAGGGTAGTTACGGTACAGATTCAAATTCTTACCTACTTCATTCCACAGCCAGTTGAATGTAGGGACTGACCCAGTGAAGTTAATACCTGCTAGCTGCGGTGAAGCAGTGATGGTACGTCCAAAGGTGGGCCCGTCGGCTGGTACAAAATTCACAATTCCCGAAGGCAGACCAGCTTCCCTCATTATGTTGAAAATGCGCCAGTTGGAAAGAAGAGCGGTATCAGAGGGCTTCCACAGTACACCATTTCCCATGAGTGCTGGGGTGTATGCTAAGTTACCTCCAATGGCAGTAAAATTGAAGGGGCTGATAGCAGCAATGAAACCATCCAGACCTCTAAATCTAAGAGAGTTCCGGGTCACTGACGGGTCCTCAGAGATCGGCTGATATTTAGCATTTTCTTTCAAGAAGAATACATTGAAGCGGAAGAAATCGATGAGTTCAGCGGCGGAGTCGATCTCGGCTTGCACCACCGACTTGGACTGGCCGAGCATGGTGGCGGCGTTGAGGCGCTGGCGGTGCTCGCCGGCCATCAGGTCGGCGGCGCGCTGCCAGATCTGCACGCGCTTGTCGAGGGGCGTGCGGTCCCAACGTTTTTGCGCTTCCGACGACACTTGGATCGCTTTTTGAATGGTTTTCTCGCTTGCATAATAATATTTAGCGATCTTGCGGCCGTGGTCGTGCGGCATGACCTGGAAGCGCGGCTCGCCCTCCTTGATAGTCTCATCTCCGATCACGATGGGCACCTCCTCGGTGACGGCGGCCGTGCGTTTCAGCTCGCTGATGAGCGCGTCCCGCTCCTGGCTACCGGCGCGGTAGGCCAACACTGGCTCATTTTGCACTCCGAAGTCTTGGAACTTCGGGAGCTCGACGACGCTCGAGGCGTATCGCTCCAGCGAGCGCGCGGACAACGCTGTTCTCGAACATAAAGCGGACAACATTTTGGCGATGCTAGTCCAGCTGTTCCGTTATAAACACTAGATACTGATAAGATAATGCGCTCTCAGTTTCGCCCGAGATACGTGTGGAATCTCGTGACAGAAGGTCGTTACGTAAATCACGGCCGCCGCGCGCTTGGACCTAACTATTACCGATTTAGTACGGAAAAAACGTAATTGGCAACAGCCAACGGCAACACACCTAACTCGACCTTCAGATGTAACTAATTCACATTTTGTGTTGTGAGTTGTGACAAATCGAGACGGGCCTGAGAAATGTCAAAATTTAACACAACTACACGAAATATCGTTTATGGAAAATTTCGGCTTGATGCTGGGCTTGCTTGAGCGTCGTTCGTTATGTAGATTATATTGTCACGTATTCAACGTCGACTTTTATGAAACACTACAATACATTCTATCGATTCCAACGAGTTACATCAGTCAAATAAGAACAACGCAACGTATCAAAGAATAACATTCTTATTTTTACTGGGTCTATGCCGAATTGACTATTGAATTTGAGTCTATGCCTAGCTGCTCAGCTGTTGCTGCCCATAGACTAGATTAGGAAGATGCAATTTTGCGACTTGCGATTTGCGACATAAGATGCGACTAGAAAACATATTACTTATCCATTCCTATTTCGGCATATACTGAAGTAATTCTACTATTTAGATAGCAGCAATAATAATAGCGCTATAGATTAATTACTGTTTTCTTAACCGACTACAAAAAAGGAGGAGGTTCTCAATGCGTCCGTTTTTATATGTAACATAAGTACATATCTCCGGGATTTATAGTCCGATTTCAATATTTTTTTTTGCATTTGAAAGTGTAGAGTCTAGAGTGTCTATGTGGTCCCATAGAAATTTGGTTAAAGTCTGATCATCCATGTGGAAGAATTTCAAGGGAACTCCTCAAAAATCAACAGAATGAGCTTTGTGTTTAAGTTTTATTGTCGCCTCTAACGACATCCACGGGTAAAAATGAGGTAAGGACATATGTATTTTGACCTGTCTGAACAACTTATTTTATTTTTGAAATCTATTCAAAGTCGGTTCTAAATCTTGTTAAATGGAAAATAGGTGAAGGTTTTATACACTTTATGGGCAAATCATTATTTAGCTTTCTAATTTCATAAAAATCAAGAAATATAGGTAACTATGTCATTATATGTTAAATCATATTTTAAAATTTTAGTAACTTTAGGAGAGAACTTTTGAATAATTGGAAGTGTTGCTTATACATATGTTATTAAAACCGTTATTTTAGCTGCGCTGTAAGTCAAAAACAAACATACCACTTTCCATCTCTTGGAATAAAAGGCCTGCGTTTAGTTTATATATAATTTTCCTTGCCCGGCAACTGATCTCAGGTTAATATTAAGTGTTTAAAATAAAACATCCAACAGATATCTTGACTTTTAATAATAATAATCATAAAATAGACAATGGCTAGGCAATGAATTTCGGCAATATAAAATTCTGTGATTAACAATGTTACGATATAATTAGAAACTTATTCTAGTGGCAAAAATATTTTCTATTCTCTCGATATCTCTTTATGAAAATAGCTGAAAACAAACAAATACATAATAATACTCGGTGTATTTATCAGATAGACGACGGTAACCCAAAAGAATAAGTCGGCGTTGTATAAAACACCTTTCTGAAAGGTTTCAGTGCGCAGGTTCTGTAAATGACCCACATTCTGTAAATGTATGTCAGCGCATAGTGCAGCGGTAATAACAGTCTTTAATAAAAAAAGGAATTCACGACATTACATATAATAAACAAGGAATAACAAAAATGTCGTTAAAATAACTTGCTACATAGGTATATTACGTTTGGGATAATCCTGTTTGTTTTGCAAACTGCCTCATCCTGCGCAACATTATTGATATAATGATAACATTAATGACAATGCTAATACAGCTGTATGTTCTGATAACCTTCGAGGGTTATTGTTACGTAAAAGGTAATTTAGTCCTTTCTATAAGATTGTCAATACAAATATGTACAATGTTTAATATGTTGGGTTTTCCAGTGAAAAATTTGTACTCTCTTAGAAGATCTTTGTAGAATATGCATGAGTAATATTAATTACTTTATTGCTAAAATGCTGTTTGCATGGTGGGTTGTATAATTATAGCAGGGCTTGAAAACGTTACCAATTCACAATAAAATTAACGTTAATTAACGGTATTTCCATAGAGATACTGTCATATCGGTACGATTTGGTAACGTTACTTATTAACGTAACAGAATAATAACGAAAATAAATAACGTTAAATATCGTAAAAATAACGGTAAAAATTATCGGTAAATTTTCGTTACTTAACGCATTGCCGCTTTTCCACATCAAAAGAGGCGGGATCAGGCAGCGGCGCGGCGTTGCCATATGTTTCGGCGTTTTCTAATGTTCTATACTTGCATCATTACATAATTCCCCGCGCTTATAACCTAACAAGGAATTTTTAATCTTATGTAGCCGAAAAGTTGGAATGATTATTTTGTTTTTAAATCGTATACGTATGCCTACGTATAATATACGATTCAACGTATAATATACGAATCACGTCTAGTCGAGTACAAATTATAATTTTTATGCACATCTATACATATAATAAAGCAGTAACCGAACTATTTCTGTACATTGAATATTTTTCAAAAAAAGTAATTGGTATGCAATATGTATGTTCTATAGATACCAAAACCATCGTAAAATTTATTTTGTCTGTTTATCTGTTTGTATGTGCGTCAATCACGTAATAACCACTTAGCAGATTTTAATAAAATTGCACACGCTGCTAGACCAATATTAGGTGCAAGTTATAGGCTACATTTTATTTGAAAAAATATTTTTAGTGGTGGCTTACCATACATGTAAACGGAGGGTAAAAAAATAAAGACGCATTACATCATTAAATGAGGTGTCTTTGGATAGGTCTTTTAAGACGTTAAAATACTCAATAGATTCTCAAAAGTCTTCAAAAAATAACTAACTCTTCGCCCGCGGCTTCGCTCGCGTGATATACAATTTACCGTATTTTGAAGAGGCGCCTGCACTGTGAGTTTTTGTCAAACCTATTTCCATAGAAAACTATAGACATACTATGGTCCTGCGACCGTAATTTTTGTTTGCTTTTGTTGTGCGCCTCTAAAAAATATAGAAATTAGTAGCCCACGCGTGCAAAGCCGCGGGTGGAAAGCTAATATTACAATAAATGTACAGTGTCGCGACTGTTATTATACCGCCATTTTTGAAATTTTCCCTCAAAGATTCCCTAGATCCTAGGTTGTATGGCCGTTTGAATGTCTGCTGCCCTTCCCCAAAGCCAAAATCCCGTAGGACAAGATACTGTGAAAGTCACTACAGTACACAATTCTTGCCGTATTCGAATCTTTTAACTGTCTTATTTTTCTAACTGCTTATGCAACAGAACTGAGCTTTAATACTATGGATGAAATATGGACACCACATTGAATTTTTTCATCATACCTAAAAATGTGGTTGATTTATATCCAGTCGTTTCACTTTTGGCCAAAAATTTATATGAATTTCGTCTTTTTTGCATTTAGTAATAAATTACTGGCTGTAAACCAATTTCAAACATGTCGAAGTGCACTATTTACGTCATCAAGATTATTTTCATGTCTATCATCCATAGAAAAACCAAGGAAGTGTCATCGACAAATAGTACAATCTCACAAATTTTAGTGATATTAAAAGGTAAATCATTAATATACACCTTAAACAGGAATGGGCCCAAGATAGATTCCTGTGGAACACCCATTTTCATTATTAATCCCTGAGATTTTTTACCATCCAATGAAATTATTTTTAGTTGTAATGGAGCTTTCGTAGCAAACTAAAATAATCAAACGCTTTCGATAAATCACAAAAAATACCGATTGCATTATTTCCGTCTTTCCGAGCTTTATAGATGTTTGAGAAGTTCCACACCAGCATCGGTGGTGGTTAATATGGACAAGTAGAGTATGTCTTCGAAATGTCTTGATCAATATACAATCTAGCTCAGTATGAACAGATAGTATTTTTAAAACAGTCCTTCGGGGCTAAATGCTAAGCTATGATGAATATAAAAAAATTCTGAAAGGAGTCTTGAGGCCGATTTTGACAAAAATAAAAACTGCATCATTGGATTTTTGGAAAACTAATGTATGGAGCCAGGAATCGAACCCGTTGATTTTGCAAAAAAAAAACATTCTGTATTATTTCACCCATCGATAGTATTACTAACTAGAATATTTTTTTGCAAAGTATGTCATAGGCCGAAGTTGTGAAAAAGCTTTACTTTTGCAATTTGGCCTTAATTTCATTCAAACATTGTATGGAAAAATACGAAGCACAATAATGAAGACGGTGGCGCGACATACGGTACCATTTTGCAAAATAAATTGTTTCAAATTTGAGTTTTTTTTTCATAACGATGAGAAAACAATTTATTTATGATTATTGAATTTTTTAAAATTTTTTTACCATTCCAGGAATCAAAATCGTTAATTTTACAAAAAAATAATATTCTATATTACTAAACCAATTGAAAATATATCTGGAAACATAATACTGTATAATAAACCGTATTCCTTTAAAAGCATTTTTATTCAATATCATATTGTTATCAACAATACATGGCGAGCCATATTTATTTTTGAGCCTCAAGAACAAGCCAAACTAACGCAAATTGATGAAAAAACTTGTATCAGACCGAATGAAAAGGCGGTACATATCCGTCTCATTCATTGGATTAAGCCGGTAACGTAATTATCTTATAACGATAAAATTATCGATACCATAGGTCTTAACGTTACGTATTATTAACGTTATAATGTGACTGCTGTAACGTTAAGTATGGTAACGTTACCTAAAAAGGTAACGATATGTGCCTCAAAGGTTCGTAACGATACCAATTTTTTAACGATAATTCAAGCCCTGAATTATAGTATTTCACTTTTAATAATCCCTTAAATGTCTCAATTTTATATCAAATAGTGTCTTATGATAAATGCAAAAGATAAATAAGTAGACGAAATAATTTAATATAAATTAAATTAATATTTTATTAATTAATGAATTATTTAGCAATTCAAAAGTGGAATCTACTTATAATAGCGAGATGAATATGATATCATTTCTTTATGGAAGTCAGAAAAGTAATAATAAGACACATGAAATAAAACACATAGTAAATTGTATACAATTTTATTGCCGTTTTAGCATCAGTACAGTAAACAATACCCTCGGGCGGGAACATACAAAGCGCTAAACTACTTCCATATGCATGTCATTGGTTTGACTGAGGACGCTACGTCACCACGCACTTTTCTTCATGAGCGAATATTCAAGCGAATTAATACACATAATTATACATTGTTATTATTTTTTATGATTATTCTTATACATTGCAAAGACCATTTAGAATAAGTACTTTTTGAAGGCGCGCCAAATCACCTGTCAACACAAATTTGACACCTGTCAATTGTATAAAAAATTATATTTCGTAGAGCCGATATTTGCTGGAATATTAGCCCACGCAGACTTGCGCTCAAACCCCAGTTCATCATCTAACCTATTTAATACTATATGCATTAATATAAATGTCATAATACGCATAAGATACAACTAGGCATTGGCAAGTGTCGGCCGGGCGGCCTCCGTCCGCGACGCTGCGGCGCCGAGTCCGGACCTACATACAACATAAAATATGACACTCTTAGAGTGCCTCGATCAGCTACTCGACTAAAGCTAAATTAACTAACGCGCCCTCCGTCCGACGCGGCGTTTTCCTCGTAGATAAATCGTAACACGAATACATTAATTTATAACAATAACGAGTATGGGGAAATAATAAATTTACAACACATGACTTTCGTCACTACATCCAAGGAGAATTCATAATTTTAGGGCACCGGGTACTCACTCGTGACAAATTCCAACCTTAATATATAAATAAATCCTTGCAACTGACTTATTGCAAAAGCAATTTATTTTGTAATAGTGAATACCCGACACAAAGCAAACAACTATATGGCAAAGCCGTTACATTATTTGCCCCTGCATCTCTTACTAAAATACTTCATAATTTTGCCGTGTAAGAGAGCCATCGTGGCCGCGTCGCACGGAGGGCCTCAATAAATGCTCAGGAGCCTCCCCCTCCTCCCGCAGGCACTTGTCCCTCCGCGGAGGCCTAACCTAACGTATATATAGTAAGCGGTTACACGCCTCCCACGAGCTACGAATATACCTCGAAAACTAAACAAATTCGCTTCATCACTCGTATTGCTGAACAATTTGGCTTCATCTTTGTATAATGGAGTGACTTTAGAGAATAAACAAGTATAGAGCGCGCAAGTATGTACCGCTATAGAATTGTAAAAATATCATAGAGAAAAATAATGATATCTGATATCATCTGTTTTATTTGTATAATATCGATTTACTTCATTTAGAACAACATTAATCACGCTCTACACCTGTTTATACTTTAAGTAAAAACCCAAAATATATAATTGACACAGTCATCAAGTGTTTATTTAAAATGCTATTATAAAATGCGCTCCCTAACACTTAGTACCACAATCCGGTCGGTATTTGTACCTCGTTTTGAACAGTACAAGCCTACTTACCCTACTTCACTATATTTGTAAAATGTAAAACTTCCAAAATACATCCAATTCGGAATGACGCTAGGAATGCTTCAAATCACATTTCTTTTTATAGAGAGAGCCTCTGCAAATATATCGTATTTATACACTGGACAATAACTTGAAGCTCAGAAAAATTATTAGAAGAAAGACTGTTTTTATGAAGAAATTGATAAAAATTAACAATATTATCAATAAATACGATATATTTTTCAGGACGAGAAAATTTAGACTTAATTCACTTATCAAGCGTTTGCAAGTCGCACCTTATTCTATGAAAATGCTTCAAAGACTCGATATTTACACTAATCAGTCCGTCGGCACGTAAGTACTACGTCGGTAAACGTTGAGCAATTTTTGATGGGACTTTATGTTAAAAAATATTAATAAAATACCATTTACTATATCGATAGTTATGAGTAGATAAAAGTTATCAAATGTTAATTTTAATGCTATTTTCTTAGTTATTACTTTTTTGGCGTTTTGTCATTGCTAATGTTAATCAATTTCAATAAATGTATACAGTTTATAGCAAACACCCAGTTAAATCGGACCTGCGACATTCACATTATTTGCTCAAGAATCAGACCCGCTAATAAATTACAACACTGAAATATTTATATTGCATTTGTCTTTGAAGAATTCTATGCATAAAATTGACGACAGGACACGCCTAGTAAATAATATATACTAGTTTATAAAACTACCCGCATTTAATATATATTTTTTTAACATACTCTCAAATTAAAGATTGTTTATTGATGCGGGCGCCTGTCTCGATTTTACACAATGTTCTCAACTGTCATACAACTTCATAATAAATCAAATATACATAAAACTTGTTAATTTTACAAATGTGTGTGTACAGTCGTTACAATGTTATAATGGTTCTATACAAAGAATTGGTAAAGTTATACATATTAAGTTTGTCATTATTTAATTTTTTTTATAACTGTAACACATTATAAAATGTTAATTTTGTATATTTGAATGAACAGATTAATAATTGTGTAGAAAAGCTCTTTAACACCTCCATCATAGATATGTATCTGTTTCTACGTGATTGACGATTGTGTTTTGTTACAATTTTTATAATAAATGTGACTTTGTATATAATTAGTGTTTGTTTTCAGACTTTTTCTTTACAATTGTGTTTTATTTCTAATTTACCGTTTTTGATCAAACACGTCTTTCTTTTTCTGTAAGTAATTATGTAAGTGTCATTCGAAAAAGTAAGATGTTTAGTATTTGTCTTGTGTGTCAAAACTTTACCTCAATACATTTAAATGAGTATATATAATGTTATTCGTTTCGAACTGTAAATTTACTCGTATAAAAGCGCGCATGTCACTTTTTACGTTACAGCGGGCAAGCGGAGCATGCGGTTCAAGTGTCAAGTGACCGACCGCAGCCCATAAACTTCAGTTTCCAAAGCATTTACACCTTGTTATATGAGACGCTCTATGTATCTCTACGTTCTGGAACATTCCCTCGCTGAGCGCGTGGTGGTGCGCTCAGAACAGCAGGTCGGTGTGGTGCGTGCGCGCCTCGCTCCAGGAGCGCGCGCTCTCGGCGGCGCAGGGCCGCACGTCGCCGCCCTCCTCCGCCTCCGCCTCCGCGTCCGCGTCCGCGTCGCTCGCCGCCGGCTCCACTGCTTCGGACGCTTCGCTTTGATTCTCTGAAAGTGCGAGTCGCTTATTAGTTGATTAAAGAAATTTTTTATCGTATGTATGTAAGTTTAATGAAGTTAGAGATTTATCGGGTGGAACCATCCAATTTAAAGTCTATTATATAGTTTTTTAATAAATAAATTCTTTCCAGAATTTCCATTCTACTGGTCTTATTTCTCTTTGTTAAAAAAGATGAGGACCTGAAAATTGCACAATTGGGCCAAACTCGCACCGGTGAAATTACCCCCCAGCAGTATTGTACTGTTTCGTACGGTGAACGCGGGCCCGGAGGCCTGCATACCCATTAAATTCCTCTCCCCTGCCCATTTCCAACCATTAATCTTCTCCCTATCCCCTCCCCTTCCTTCAATCCAGCAAGTCAACTACGACACATGATGATGATGACACATGATGTTATAGATGTTCATGGGTTGCGATCGGTCTCTCAACATCAGGTGAACTGCATGCTTCTCTGGCCTGTTGTACCATAAAAAAATAAATAAATATGTCTTCTGTAAAACTAGTACTGCACCCGCGACATTGTCTTTTCTGTTGCCGTATTCGTGGGCTGCGATAGTCACTCAACATCAAGTAAAATGCTTACACCGTATGAGCACCTGCTCATACATAGAAACTTTTTTTATGAGTGACACGCAGGTATTTGACCACGAGCCCACCTGATGGTAAGTGGTGGTCTAGATAACTAATAACAAACAGTGTCATACTGACCGGAGTGCGGCGCGCGCGAGAGGCCGAGCTGGAAGTGGTCGGCGAGCGTCTTACTCGGCGTGTAGCGCGCCAGCCCGCCGCACGCTGCCACATTACACACGCACGTTATTTAAGCGTATAACACAAGTAGGAAATAAACACAATTTCGAGCTCAAAACTGGCATTCATATACATTATATCTAAGAACAAAAAAGCGTAATATCATTTTATAGGCCATATGTATATCCCTAGACGGTACCACCACTGCTCAGATGGGTATCTGATAAAACAATCTGTCCTAAACAGATCCATTATGTAATACATCAAACGAAGATGCATAATAGAATAATTAATTCGTTGTTCGTTTTGTAAAGCGGATTATTGTGATGGATTATGATTCTATCATTGTACATAAATGAGCAGATTATTCAAATAAATTTACATTTCATTAAAATTTATTAAACACGACATACTCTAGTGGCAACGAATAAAAATAGTAATTCTATAACGGGAGCGTAGACTCAAATAAGGTTATTATAGTCTACAAATAAGTCGGGTATTATCACACAATAGCATTACGCGTGACGTCACAAGGTCTGGGCCAAGTGAGCTATTAGTACCGCTACATATTACACAAGCCACTTATGATTGTGATTGACTACCAGCTGATATATATCATAATTAGTTGGAAAATTTTTTAAAATCACTTAAGATACGGTATCTTACGTTTTATACTGAAATAAATGAATTTGTAGAACTTGCTTGATTGTTTCAAAGAATTATATACTTATTAACACAATTTTTTTTTAAACTCGAGCGTTAAATTTTTTTATTTTATTTTACTTTTAAGAATAAAGGCTTGGCAGGATACAAAAATCATTCCTCTTTTTTTAATAACTGTTATTATTGCGAAAGTTCATAATAAAAAAAGACACAGTAACTAATGGAATTTAATGAATTTAACCGTATTCAAAAACAAAAATATATACATTCCAGATTGGTTAGTTCATAATGTAAAATTGACCCAAACAAGTGAATTATTATTTTTTTATCATTAAAAATGAAGTGTTTATATAATAAGTATTGATTGGAATAATACTGGATAATTATGACAAGTAATTAATTAGTAACAAAGCAGTAACTGTCATTATCTGCGGCACTACAAACAGAGAGATAGCCCTCCACGAGTTATGTCATCTGTAATCACTCTACAATTAATTATGTAGGTCGGTCTGTTTGTATGGAACTAGGTACATTATTGATTATATTATTTTATTTGTTGATTCATCTGTTTTTCTTTGTAAGTATCACCGTAAAAAACATTAAATTAATTTTGATATCGAGGTGACCATTATGAGGAAAAAACGTTAAGTTAATTTTAATATCGGGTTTAGAAACATTTTTTTAGACATGCTGATGTAAAAAAAATTGACAATATGTAATCTCAGAACTATACTAATATTATAAAGCTGAAGAGTTTGTTTGTTCGATACTATTACTACGCTAATCTCAGGAACTACTGGTTCGATTTGACTATATATCATCCCGATATTCCCAGGGGAGCGAAGCCCTGTGGCTAGCTAGTATCACATAAGACACGCCACGCGCATCTACCGTTCCAACCGCCTACCTACATTTAGCAAAAAAATATTGAGGGTATTCGTAAAATTGAATGAATGATTATGAGTCTAGCTATGTATCGACTGTTATGGATGATCGCTGTAGCATTACTGAGCCTAGTTGAGTAAGGTTTGAGGAGGGTTGGAGACCGTGTTTAGATGAACACCTCGTCGGGCGGCAGCGGCGGCGGCCGCGCGCTCGGCCGGCGGAGCGACACCACGCGACGCACTGACACCAATACATTTTATAGAGGTATAATAAATTTGAAACTTATAGGAAACTCCTATTTGTTATTCGCGTTTTTATTGAAGGAAACTGTGCCTTGGCCTTCAAACTATGCCCATACGGAATTAGATTGCAATCGATTCAGCGGTTTGGGTGCGAAAGTGTTTCAAAGAAACTGACAGACAGACGGTCGGTTCTAATTTCTAGAAGTTTAGCTTTAAGTAATTCTTATTTTGTTAAATACATTGCCAAATCGTCTAACTGGATTATATTAATTAATACTTGATATTTCAAATAGTAAATATTTGATCTTAAAGATTCACATAAAAACACATAAGTGAATACAATCGAGCTACAATCGTAGATAATATATATTTTTGATTATGTGTGCGGGATTCACCGCGTCGTGTTGGTGCATCGGAGCGTTATCGAAGCCATACTCGGCTCACGTCAGCGTGCGACACGACAAGAGATAGCTGTCGCGTTACATTTATTTTTCTGTATTTTTATAAGTACCTGGCACCACAAGAAATATGCAGGTTTGATTTCTTCTTTACCACGACATGTTATGACAGTCTTGTAACAACTAGAAGGGACTCTATGAACATGACTTAATAACTTTTCGTAGCTCACAAAAGATTTTGGAAGATATTAAATCAATCCAAATCTGAGGGAATACTGTAAGTCTTTTTGTTACGGCGAACTTCACTCTCATAGTCATTCGCATATAAAAATATCTTAATAAGTGTAACTGTAAAGTCTGGCTGTTAATTCATCCATTTAGGATGCTACTACTAAGACATAAACTACGCCATGATTTCGGAGATGACTAGTACTTTAATACATTTGACAACGACTTCGAGTGTAACAATTCTAATCTACTCCTTAATCCCACAATTGCGGTATTTATGGTCACATAAAAGTTATCAGGGTCTCAATGACGCATGAGTACAAACTACCGAACTACGTGCGATTGTGGTTATGTCTTACCTAAATGCGTATTAGCTGCTAGCGTGGCGACGAGGGGGCTGGGCGGCGCGGGGCTCGGGGCCGCGGGGGCAGGGCCGGTACAGGCAGAGCCGTTGAGGGCAGACGCGTTGAAGGATCCGTTGGAGGTAGCACCGTTGGGGGCAGTGGGGGCGGCCGGCGACTCCTCGCAGAAAGACGTCTCCGAGGGGTACTCGAACGTGCGGGTTAAAGAGTCGTCGAACTGCAGTTTGAGCTGAAACATTTAAAAAAAGGATGAACAAATCTGAAATATAAATAGATGAAACAACAATATTTATTTTGTAGTGATAGCTAGTGACTCTTTAAGAATTAGATTTTGTAATCTCATCCTGATTCTCAATCCCTACTAAGGCTGGTAATACATTTGGTAATGGCTGTATGGATGATAAACAAACTTGTCTATCAGGTGACGCATGGATTTGTCTTCCTGTTTTGCAGTTTATATCGGTAATGCTAAAACTTCAAAGTATATTTGCTCAAATAGCTCAACCACAATTAGAATACTCAGAGTGGTCGGTCTCTATAAATAAATATTCTGGGACATTTAACACTATAACGCCGTCCAGTCCCAAACTAAGCAAAGCTTTTACTATGGAAACTAGATAACTGATAGACATACATAAACATACTTTTTTGTAAATACAAACATACTATAGATAGAAAAAAACCCAGAGAGTAGAAAATAACAATGTTTATCACATCATAATTTATGTATAGTGCACAGCACATAAATAATTCTTGAGCTAATTGAATCAAGCACGTGCTCGTCTGTCCCGCAGTCGCAAGATGAAGACCGGCCACGTGCTCCACTGCACGGGCTGTTTACATTTATTGTTGCTAAGCCTCCGGCCTTTGCCACAATGTTGTACAAGTCATCTTAAGCTAGTCGAGCACAAAGGATTTCAAACGAGTTGCCAAGATTGGACTGTAATATGCATCCATAAATATTTCTCAGACATTTTCCTTTTTCAAACGGACCGTCTGTGGTGATTTCTAGCAATACATACAAATTGGAATTCATAATTGACATACGCCAAATTCTTGTGTTTTCCACGATTATACTGTCATAACTCATAAGTGTAACAATTAGTTTCTAATTGGATAATTACATAGTTTGTAAACTATAAAGGGTGATACAATTGTTTGTAAATTGGTTCAGTAGAGGAACATTAATTGGCATAATGTTGGGATTAAACGAGCATCCTGCAAAGCCATCCAACCCGACGTGACGCATAGTTCCCGCGAACGTGTGACACATTACCCGTTGGTAGCCTCGCTATACGCGATTGTATCCAAATCGTTGATGCACTGTTATTGAGGTGTACATATTTACCAGAAAGAAAATGTTTCACGGTTGCCCTGTTGCGGAGAAATTGAGTTATTTAAGATTTCTCTACTCTTAGTAGTTTAAAGGTACGTCATCAACTGTAGTGTGCGGTCTAGAAGGCAGGATAAATAAGCATTGATATCAATTCAATCCTCGAATCTTGAGCTACCAGAAATGACGTCTTGATATTGCAGGATTTGCGTGATCTAGTTATTTTTTTTTTGACAGAGCAGGGTATTGATTCACAAATCCGATTCAGGTCAGAACGAAGAGGTTTCCGTCGAAATTTGTATGAATCTTCGATACTTTCCGATCGGATTCGTATTTCAGGGGGCCTGGTAAAGGAGCACGAGGGTCACTTGATGTTTAGTGATCACCACCTATAACATCACAAGCGGCAAAGGTATTAAGCCGGCGTTTTAGGGATACATAGGTACGTCTGTTGAAGGTCCTAAAGTAGCTTTTTTTTTGAACACACCGTAGACTGTACGTGTACACCTACAAGGGCTTTCAGGGCGTTCAAGCTTCGCGTACATCGTCACGTCATTGTGTCGGTTACCTTGGCGGCGCGCTGCTTGTGCTGCGGCGTGCGCGCCAGCAGGGAGGAGCGGCCGTTGATGAGCACGTTGTCGTTGACGAAGCGCACGCTGCACGGCGACGGCGGCCGGCCCTCGTCCTCGCCCTCCGACTCCGACTCCGCCGCCAGCGCCTCGGGCCGGAGCACCACCACGCCCGGCTCGCCCGCCTGGAACGTCAACACTACTATAAGCATGTGCACAACGAGATGCTTTCAAAATCACATTATTTTGTTTCAGTGTTGTGTACCTTTTATTATAATCACTACGTACATTATTGATCAAAATAGATATAGTATAGTATTTATACACAAGAAAGTCTATATTATAGATACTGTATTTTATTTACTAAATTCAAAGTAATTTAGCAACCACCATTCTGACGCTCACGTTCTGACGCTCCGAGCTTGACAAGTAAAGAGCTGCTGAAAACCGGCGCTTCTTCGTCTATAAGTAGTTCACCTTATCATAAATACCAACACCGAGACAGTTATAAATGTAATATGATATGTCGGCCATTTACAAAATACGTCTAGTGCAAATTTGTTTATATAAAAATACCCTCTATTCTTCGAAATTTTCAATGCAATTAATTTTAAATCTCATCAGCGAAAGTTTGGAAGCTTGAAAAAATAGGCCTTTTTATCCAAAAATGTGAAATGGCTTTAGAATTTTTTCGGCAAAATTAAAAAATTTCTATGCACGCTAGCGTAAGCCTTTTGCTAACGTTTTTACCTTCCAATAACATATAATAAAATAGCTTAGAAAAGTTTCCGCAGACCGCAGGCAAAAAGCGGCTTATAGCCGGGCGCAAATCCCTGCCGCGTAATCTGTTTTGAAAATATTATATTTCAGCAAAAGTATGCGCCGACGAGGAAAACCAACTATACGGTGTTATATTCAATTCAGAGATTCAAAATAATGTTACTTCAATACATACAGAATGATTTTTGTCTATGTTTGTATTGAACATAACATATTTTAATTTAGATTTTTTATATTTTTTTAAATTGTTATGGGTACTAAGATTAATTTATATAAAAGTGTTGAGCATAAAATACAGCTAGGTTTAACAACTTTCATCAACCAATACCTTGTTTTAACTTCGTGCTAACCAAGAGATTGCAATTTAACTATTTTTTACCTTTAAAAGTATTAGAAATTCCTATCTCGTATTACCCAACCCGGCCTTCCTATGTGCTCCCATGCGCAGTAGCGTCGGCAAAGGAATGGCACGCAGCACCGTTCAGACCGGTCGCAATCCGGTCCCACATCTGAGCGAGCAATCTTGGCACGCTAATGAGACACTGATTTGCAGAAAAAACTATCTAAGCTCAGTTTGCTTGTAAATATTTTGAAGTATTTCAGGCAATATGCAAAGTTAAAGAAAATAAAGAGTCAACGTAGTCTTGAATCGGCAAGTTGGTAGTATTGACACAGCTTAGGTGTTTTATTTCGTTGTAGGCTGTAGCGCATCACTCCAACATATTATTTCCCTCCGCAGCGTGGAATTTACCACCCTGAGCAAATACAAGAGAACGAAGAAGGATACACTCTGCTGATATCAGTCTGAAGAACAAACTGAATGTTTTAGGACATTGTGGGTGGGTAACAACAGCTTATAAATAGATGGATGATGATCGTTGTTATCGATAAGGAACGGATTGCGAAGATAATTTCACTAATCTATTTGAACAAGTTATCTTGCAGACAATCAGGAGTAGATATAGATCAAAACTAGCGTGATAAGAAAAACCTTAATAAGTGTGCAGGGCAAGCTATTTATAAAACTATAAGCAAGCTTCATTAAAAAAAATTGGCTGAGCGACATGGTCAAGAAAAGCACAGGATAGAATACAATGAGAACAACTGGAAGAGGCCTACGTGTCAATGGACACGCTGATAAACAAAAACAGAAAGCCAGATGAGAATACTGTATATGTAATATTCATAATGTCAGTAAGAAAAGGCTTAATAATAATAATATTAATCAGCAATCTAAACGGTATTGCAAGATTAAGATACTTATAAAATCAATAATATTTAGGTATGTCCATGATTGGAAACAAACGAAAGGCCATAACATCGCACTGTAATTGAGTACAGAAGAAGTGTAAAGATGTAAACAAATCGATTGTCCGGTGTAGCGGAACACTCGCTAGCCCGGCGCGTTCTCACGGCGGCTTCCGATCATAATCGGATACTACCCCAACCTACAACAAATCTTTTACACCGCTATTTGATAAACATTGTTCTCAAATTATTATTTAATTATCTTCCGTTAGAGGGGTATAAATTATCGAATAAATTTATGTAAGTGTAATATTTGTGCCAAAATTCTGTCTTCTTTAATAGTTGTGTAGAAAACTTTACGTATAAATTATTACATAACTAAACTAGGATCGTTGAGACGCACTTGAAAATCTTTCAAAGTCAATGCCATATAATTATGTAATTCTGTACAAAGTTTCAAGATAAATGTTAATTGTACATTGTAATTGAAAATTATATGCAACTCAAAATTCTTTTGTTTGGGATCTTCCATCACATTTACTTCATTTCAAAAACGATTTAATTAAGCAACCGAATAGAGACATTGTCTTTAAAGGAACGTAAAAGCGACAAAACGAACCAATTTAAAAGCATTATCTCCATATGTATGGTTTCCGTAAGCTTTCATATTACCAGAGCTACTCCTTAACTTGGAGTACAAATGGGGATAGAAGGTTGGTAGGCGCCTGAGCTTATGAACGATCGCGATATATAATTATCGATCGCGAAATACGATATTTCATCACGCTCACAGAAAAAATCAGTAAAATATGAAACATTTCAAATCATAAAATTCCCTTAACCATACATAAATCGTATTTACTTGTATAAATTGTATTTATATGGACTGTTTATCCAAATCTCCGACATCACGCGACGCGACACGTGTGGTGGTATCAACCCGGCGGCCTGTCAAACACACGCCTGCATCGATAGTGCGGCTTATTGCTTGCTAATTAGCGATAACCGCTACCCGTGTACTGTACTGTACTGGAGAGATGCGTACGTTCGCACGCATGTCATTAGCTGATTCAACGTCGTTCAGAAGCGCCAAAGTAGAATTGCAATGATCTCAAAATTCATCTGATTCCAGTTCAGATGATTGGGTGTTTAGACAACTATGCAAAAATGGTTGAAAGTATCTACAATAGTTAAATTGTTCCCATGTGACGTTTATTTTTAAGTAATCACGACGAAACCAAATAAATAAGATAGTGTAGAAATTATATTATATCGGAAAGGGATACCGAAAGAAAGTTACCACAACGAAAACACAAATATTTCAAAAGTATGTCATTTCCATCTGATTCATAGCTTCCGTCTGGAATATTTTGGTTAGTCATAAAAGCGACCCGCTGGGGGACATTATGAAGAAAGTAATAAGTCAGTAAATATTTAGTAAGGTTGTAATATCTGGTAACCGCGCCGACGTGCCCGGCCCCGGCGCAAACAGATTACTTCTCACTCGACTGTCAATACATTATTGCGAATAAATGCCGCCCCAATAGCGTCGTCAATATCCTGATATCGAGCTTACTCTGCTATACTCGCCTCTTATACATGCTTTATTGTTGGATCGCCTGCTATTTGCGATAGTTTTTGAACTATGTATTTCTGAGGAGAATTTATGTCTAATATGGAATTATATCCATCCATCGACTGTATTGAATGTAGGCTAAGACCCGGAACTAAACGATGGATCGTCATAGTATAACAGATACGAATCGTTTTCATTAACGAGCGGTTAACTAATTGGAACCAAGTTTTGGTTCATGTTAACGCCAAGTTTATAGTAAAGACACTTTAGACTTACGCCTAGTAGGATATTGTACTGTCCGTAAGTGAAACAACTCGTTGAATTTTTATAGGAACTGGGCATTAGCCTCTACTTTGTCCTTCAAAGTAACAATATCCTTCCGCATAGCTACATTTGTTGACGTCGTACTAAAATCTTGAGCTTTTATTTCAGAGTTAAAACAGAATCACTACAAAGTTGATTATTTATTATCCTCACAAGATGAAGACAACACTGTAAGTTTACGAGATACAGGAAGCTCCACAACTTTACGTGTGTAGTTCCAATAAGCCGAGGTATTACGACGATATTCTGAGTAAGATGAAAGGCCCATTAGCATAAATTAACGATATTTAATGCAAGGCGAAGGCTGCACGAATCCGGTTTGCGAGACTCGTCGTGCTCTCACTCTCGATATATTGAATCATAAGATGGACATTACTGAGGACGCATAACTTTCAATAAATTAAAAACGAAAGGCTTGCTTTAAGCAAATATATTTTTATAAAACCCGGTAAATATAATTGAAATACTATCAGATTTGCCTATGAGGGCTGATTTTTTCATTGGTTTGTAAGTTTTGTGGTAGAACCAGTAAGCGTATGTAACCTAGTATAAAGTGACCTTTCCATTAATACTCGTACCTTTTCTTTCCCTGATTTTGAGGGGTTATAGTAAGAAATGTAGACAATAGACGACTTAAAGCATTCCTCAGGGTTGTACGTAACTTATCTCCTGTCTCCGGGGAAATTGTTGACAACACACGATGTGTTTAATCAACGAAATGTCGCTGCGTCACGCCGGACGCACCAAAGCATTTCTTTGTCTCGGATTGTTTGCCGCTCAGAGTACATTGTTGAAGGGAATGTGCTGGAATGGCGCTATTGTGGGAGGAAATAAGATGTCACAAACAGTGTTGTCAACATTGCTATGTGTCGCTATTCTTATGCACCGAGGATTGTAGTGTATCAATTCACAGATCGATATTATAATGTGAACAGTAAAATAGAATGTATAGTTCCAGAACCATTCTATAGTATCAAATATTAAAAGACGTTTTTGTTCTATATCTTTCAAGTTTCAAAAGACCAAAAAGCTTATAACTTCTCCTAAGCGTTTTTTAGCTTGGTAAATCTGATCCAACCACCGGACCGTCCATCTGTCTGTCCGCTCAGGCTAAACAAGATATATCGCACCTCGTTACACAAAACAGGTTCCGATCGACGGGGCGAAGGCGCGACGCGGAAACACCGACGAAATTCAGATCGGACGAATTATTCAAATACAGCGCGCCATTAAGCCGGCGGCGAATTGCTTCCTGATCGCAATAAAATAAAGAGCGCCAATCATGCGGAATTCGATCGCACTTTATTTCGTATTCTTTTTGACGTTTCAATATTGTCACTATTCAGGAGGTGAATTGAGCCATTTAAGGAAAACTCTTGCTTAACAAGCGTGAGATTCAAATATAAAATCATATTTATACTTTTCATATTTCATACATGAAATAATATAAAATAAGAGTAGGCAACTCTCCAAATAATATATGTTCAAACAAATGTCCACACTTTAAAATGATAACCAAATCGCGTAGGCTGAAAAATTAGATAAACAAAGACGTAATTCCGGTAAAACGTAAAAAAGTCGTGTCGAGGCCAAGGTCGGTATTCGGCACTTTCACTCGCACCTTCAGAATCCATTACCAGCAGATGGCATTAGCGACTCCGCCCCCACCCCCCCGCGAGCGAATGTGTGCCGCGCGTAATCTCCTCAACCCTTTATGGCTTCTGCTTCATGACCCACTGATATGGCGGTACTTACGCGGAATCGCATTGGAATGAGCACGGAATGGATGAACGGGAGCACGAAGAAACACTTGTTGTGTAGACTGAGTGATTTTTGAAGGGCATGTTAATTTAAGTGGTAGTTTCTCACAATGAAATTTTCGTCCATTGGTTGTTATTCTAACACGTTCGTCTTTTAAAACTAGGAGGGTAATGTATCAACTGCTATTGTTAATTTAACCCGTATGCTATGTATAACTTTTGTATTCTCATATAAAAGTTGAACCTGGTCCACCACCCATGATTATTATTCTTATTGCTATTATATTACTTTGGTAAACAAATGACATTTCAAATCATACAGTATTGTATATGTATATTGACATTTTGTAAGGTCAGTCTGCCCACGTAACAAATATGTCTCGTTCGTGTTAGATCCACTTTTGCTTTTAAATAATTTATACATTTTATTGTATTGTTATCGCTGCGCTATAGGACAGGAAGAAAAATTTACAAAAACTTGTTGTCTAAAATAAATTTAGATCATGAAATACATAATGATTTACAAGCAAGTACAGTCTTTCAGCTATTTCCATCAAATAACTATTTGTACAAAAAACTTGTAGCGAGAATGTTAATTGGCGACCATTAACATTTAACACAAATGGCGATTTGATTACACAAATAACCATTCAATTAGGAGTAGAACGAGCCATTACATAAAATGTTAACGATCTTTCCCATCTCTTTTATAATAAAACTTTAAATAAGTTGTCTTTACACTTTACATTAAGGAAATTAATCTACTCTTGTGTCAATATGTCTGAAACTGGTGCAATTAATCGAGTACCACAAAAACTTCCGGATCAATTCTGATGTGGTGAAAACGTCATGAATGTCGCATAACTTACGTATGTACCACATTCCAACACTGCTTTAAATAATTATAATTATTGATACTTCGATTTATTTTTTGTCGTCAGACCCAGTCGTCTATACGTGTTACATTTACATGTACAATATTATAAAGAGGAAAACTTTGTATGTATGTAATGTATAGGCTCAAAAACTACTGGACCGATTTTTAAAATTCTTTCACCATTCGAAAGCTACATTATCCACAGGTAATATAGGCTATATTTCATAGGCATAACATAATGCTACGGGAGCAAAGCCGCGCGGATCAGCTAGTAATAACTACTTTTAAACTAATTAACGACTTATATAGTAATGATTTAAGTGAGTTTAGCAGCAATACCCTTAAGCACGCGGAAGCCATAGGTCGGGTGATTAACACTTAGCACCGATATTATGTAGCACACACAAACATAGTAAACAGTACACAATGTATCGTACCGCATGAGTAACATCCGGCGCTGATTCGGCATATCACTGCTGTGACTGTAAACATGTTCCACTAGCGGAGACCTGAGGTTTTGCTCGTTTTATACAGTCCAAGTCTTAAAGTTATTAAGATTCAGATTTTTGCCATATTGCCACGCTAATTTTGTTCCTTTTGTAAGTTTTGTATAAAGTAGGAAATTGGTTAAAAACAAACGTAAGTTTAAACACAATAGAGCTTACATTCGCGTACACGTCCCCGTCTCATTTCTCTCCTCGTTGTCATTAATCTTTTCCCCAACTTCCCGTCTTGGGGCAATGAAGTCCACGATACTTATTGTGATGAGGGTGTCCATCAGTCAGGCGAACATCAGGAACTTGCTCTACTATAAATGATTAACTTTGAGCCGTTTATATTGTGGGTCAACTCTTATATACGGGTTTGTTACAACACTTATAACTCGAAATCTGCTGGACCAATTCAACTGAAAATTCGTAGGGAGATAATTTAGAACCAGGAGAATGACATAGGATACATTTAATCTCGGAAATCCCACGGGAACGGGCTACGCGAGTGAAACCGTGGGGCACAGCTAGTTGTAATTAAAACAAAATTGTAAACACAAGATTCTTACAAGCTTAATTTGAAACGACATTGCCCTCGGGCCATTAGAGCAAAGGGCACCTAGAGATGGTTTCCCGGGAGATATTAGCCGCTGCATTAAGGCCGCTCAGGACCATTAGCTCGCTGGCACTAATTGAAATGTCGATGTTGCATTCCGTGTTCTTCCGAGGCGGGTGCCGTCTTCGAGTCTATTAGTTCATCTCGCAAAGGCAGCTAAGTTTCGGTTTAATTTGGCTTACAGTGTATAGTTTAGATCTGGATTTGCATACAATATGCTACCTATTTTGTGGATAAGTGGTCGTTCTGTTTGGATGTTTGTTAATCAAGCAAGTCTAGATACATTTTCCATGAAATTGTTAGCATTAATATATTGTATAGGGTCATATCTGTCCTTATTCATGCGACCCGAACACAACGCAATCCTACCCATTAGAGTATCAGTGTCTCTCTGGATCAGTCTATTAGCATTAAGGTCATTCCCAGGCGTTTGCTCCGCTGGCCCCGATTGTGATGCAATCGTATTCAATGGGGCTTCCCAGGCAGGATGGGGCCCGGCACGGCACACCCACGCAAGTCCGCCGATCATTGCACTGATCAATCATTTATTCTACATGATATCAATTAATAATATAGTAATTTACATAGTAGTTTGTTTTATTATCTTCTAAGATAAAAGTGTTGTTCTTACATTGATTTTGATTAGGATATATTCTACGTCTTATTTCATGTTATCACTCAAATAGATTAAACTAGAGCATATTATGTAATTGAATAAATTATACTACATTCATAAAATATCTTAAAAGCATAAATTTAACATATAAATCGTACATTTATATTGATCTTAAATATTTAATGCATACATCAATACGTTATGTTAAAAAAATATTTTAATACGATTGGTAAAATATATTAGTCTCAAGGTTGCAATATAAAATGCTACAATGATGTTTTAAAACATCGAATCTATGAAGCAATAGGGTTAATTGTAGGACACCAATAAGTAAGCCTATTATTCAAAGAACATTGGAGTCCGGACAACAAATCAATTTAACTCAAACCCTTTCCAGTTTCAAAACGAGAGTGTCTATGAAATAAAATTTAATTCAATTCCAGATCTAACGGATTGAAACCAATTAAAACATTCCGGCCAGCATTCTCGGAAACTACAACCTTAAAATATTAAATTCAATTTGGAATAAAACTCAAGATTGTTTCTATTTTCATTTTAATAAAATTTTGCATTCGCTTGTAAGACGGTGAATTTTAAGAGTAAATTGCATTAAGTAATTATGTGTTGTAGTGTATGGTATATGCAAAGATACGTATATTTAATTATAATAATTTATATTCCTAATCACATTTATTATTTCTTTACTCCTGCACGTATTTTGCTTTGGCTTAATGATAAATAATAACACACATATGGTTTAATAGAAGCCAAGTCCGTACTTTAGAAATTCGATGATTTCATTACAATACTGTGACAAGTTAAATCAATCGGATGCACTATTGCTGTATATTTATACGTATTCGATGTTTACGTCCATAGCGGCGCGTCTCTTATCGCATTCCACAATATCAGCGCCCTGAGGTTACTGGGCAAACCGAAGTCTAGTCTAGTTTTCTTAGATTCAAGCCCTACATGAGTATACACTAGTTGAAATGTTATATTTTAAAAGCAACCAGTCGACTCGCCTTACGGCCATTTTCAATATTCTATCTTTTCCGTGTTTTGCTTACTAAAGTCAGACAAACCTACCTATTTGCACTTACTTTGATTTCAATATGCTGTCGACGGATAGCTTTTGCTATGACTTTTGTCAATCTAACGTCATATAATCCGAGATAACAGTCTATCTATAGTCTTTGATACATTATTGAAAACGGCCGTTAATGTATCTCATGTACTACGGCTGAGAGCTATTGGATGCGCTACTGCCTTATCGCATTCGCAGATATCAACGAGGTTAGTGGGCAAACTGTCATCGATCGTCTACTGGCTGGTACATCTCATCTACATCTACCCTAATATTATAAATTATTATTTTATTTTTATTTTAAGCCATTTGTGTCCCACTGCTGGGCAAAGGCCTCTCTTTTACTCCTCCACTCGGATCTCTTCTTGGCGAGCATCTTATATTTTGTGTGTTTGTTTAAATTGAATAAGCCCCGAAACTACTGGACCAATAGCTCTAGATATCGTGTCGACCAACAGTGTGTATAGCTCGAGCGCGCGTTGTATGCAGTTTGACTTCCGCACCTACTCGTATTTATTTGTGCACATGTATCAATGTTTACGTCGCCCACCGGCGCGTCGCTGCACTCGGCTTATCGCATTCCGCAGATATCGCCCTGAGGTTACTGGGTAAACTGTCACCGAGAGTAATTGTCGGCTAGTTGTGTCGCAAATACTTAATGAACAACCTCAGCTTATTTCCACTTGAAGAATGAAATTAAACTACAAAATTTCATTGGGCTACGATTTTTGCATGAAACATAATCAGTTGAAACCTCCCATACTAATATCTGATGTCTATTTTTTTGGGCTTACTGACTTACTTTTAGGTATGTATACGTATCAATGTGTTTTTAATGAATTCCTCAGAAAAAAGTGTTGAAACGTATGTGGTTTAGCATTATTAAGTGTAAATCGTTTAGTAATCCGATAAGTCCTTACTATCTGTTGATAACGTATCAAAATAAGCCACTCGTTAGCTCATATCTTTTTGAGGTACGCTTGGTACGAAGCACTTTCCTCTATGAATCAATAGAAAAACAGTTTTATAGATTGTATATCTACCTTTAATCCTTTCCAATCGAAAAACGTTCTTATCTATAATATTAATAGTCTCATTAAATCTAATACATTTAAAAGAATGGAATGTTCTATAAAACTTATAAAAATATTGAAGCAGTCATTAATATTCAATCAAACAGCAATTTTCACTCAATCAATCAACATCACTAATGAATAATCACAATCTAAAATACTCAATAAATATTCAACACAAACTTTCTCAACATTACGTCATTCGTAAAAGATATAAAACCCGTAAGCCATCTTCAAATACAATGTAAGAATAACAATCTCAACAAACAAACCTATCAAAATGTTCACCGACTTACGCAGAACAGACTCCTTGAGAATGGGCTTACGTAACCGAGGTCCATGTAAGTCCAAACAGGTCCAGTTATCTAACGTTATCTAAGCGGACTTTACGTAAACCGAGAGCTCCCCGCCCACCGTGCGATTCGCATCTCTAATAGATTTGGGCATTCGATGAATATCTAATGCCGCTCTACGGAGTCGGTTTTGCTTACATTTGTATAATGATAGCCTGGCAGAAGTAGAAAGTTATCCCCGGGCTCATTTAGCACAATTAATTGCACTATGACCAAAAATAATTTATATTGGTATCCTATGTATATCAATCTAAAGTTCCTTCCACGAGTACGATCAAGGAACATCAAGGCATGGGTTAAATGGCTGACCTAAATAAGATGTATAACGAAGTAACGAACAATGTCCAGCCACAGATTAGAGAATAAAAACCTTTTATTCTCTAATCTGTGTGTCCAGCCATAACGCTTATTTCGGAATTAACGCATATTCAACATCGCTTCACAGATTTGGTAGATAGCAAGTTTATAACCATCCATATTGATATAGTGTAATCCACGAAATGTATAAAGTTTTGATGAGCCACGTTTACCACCGGGACATCCAAACACTACTGAACGGATTTGGATTAAATTTCTTATAAAGATAAGCAGATGGATTAGATGATATTTTGTTACTGATCTTTTCGATCTTGAATGGAACGCAAGCGATGCCGCTGGCGGAAGCTACTCAAATTTATAAAATACGTGAGTATTATCAGTCATATATGATTTCGTAAAGAGTTAACAGTCCACTATTACGCTTCGTCGTAGGCTGTGAAACTCACCTACTTGCGCTAAAATATGCTAAGCATATTGACTGTTAGCGGCCGCGGAAACATTTACATTAAGATGTGATTACTCTATAATTATAATTGTTTTACTGTTTCGACGTATTTCATATATTTTAGAGTTAACGACTAAAAATAAAGTGTTTGCATTTTCACTTTGAAATTTATAGAATAAAGAGAGAGTGCGAATTTTGTTAGTTTCTTTTTATTTAGAAGTTAATTTTCGAAACTATTTTGTATTATTACATGGCAACATCATAAATATCCACTTGACCACTCGTCTTTATAAAAACATAATACTTTTTCTCTATGCCGATTTGTCAATATTATTTCACGAATAAGCAGATATAAATCAATTTTCAGTGAGTAACGTAGGGGTTACCTATTTTTATTGAAAATTTTAAAAATCAGTCCTGTAGTTTTTGAGCCTATTCATTACAAACAAACAAACATACAAAGTTTTCTTTATAACATTAGTGCATATGAAGTTGGTAGTATGTGGACATTTCATTGGCTACACCGCGATCGGTTGCATCCTTGTTCGTTAGTCACACATTCCTTGTTTGTGATATTCTTACGCAATTATATTGTTTTTATGTGACTTTTTACATTAACAGTGGCGAAGGTTAAATACTTAGCGTCTAAAAAAACATTTTGTCTTATTTATAATACTTTTGTTTTTATTACCAGTTATAGTTACAGTTATAGGTCCCAATAGCAGCTTATGAGTAACAATTTATCAGCACAGTTAGTTCAATGAACTTGTATTGCACACATTTTTTACATTTTAATAAAAGTTCTCCAAAAGACATATACCTACTTTAAAGAATTTCAGGTAAATTATCCATGTTATTATTACGACATAGAGACTACAAAGAAACACGACCTACCGCGTCATATGCTAATCTCAGATGTTATTAACTTTACCCAAAATATCCGTGGTAAATATAGCCTAATCCGTTATCCTCCCCCCACGCGCTGCCAGCCGCGGCTGAACTCCAAAGCCTTGCAAACGTCGTCATATTATCGCTTTGCAACACGAGACACTTTAGCGTGTCTGCTCATTAGTCGGGATTACGGTATTGCCACAGTGGTTATAAATTCAAATACTAAATTACTAGCAAAATCAGTTTGCATTAGCCTCATTTGGATAATTACATATTAAGATTTTGCTTATTTACGCTATAACATTTCGAAGACGCATTCAAGTATTGTTCCTATATTATAGGTATGTAATATAGAGAAAGAACTCTATTGCATTGGAACCATTTCACTTACTATTGTTCTAGTTGATGTCAATAAATAAATAAAAAGAATCGGTTGAGCTCATAAGTTGTAACATAAATCTAACTCCACGCTGCCGTCAACTGCTGAACGGCGAGAGATTTACGAGTGCGAGTTAAATTGAACTTGAGAATTCGTCTGTGAGTCGCTATTATTCACATATCTCCCCGGAGAGATTTATAGTACTCCCTACTATTCTGTGTTCTAAGGATTCCGTACCTTAGCTTACATAGTAGAGAAATATATGTTGAGATAGTTACTTTCTCTGTATCTTAGGGAGAATAGAAATGTATGTAGTTACTTTGATTGTCAATGCTATACTGATGTCCTGACAAGTGAAGAGACGCGCTTATACAAACCATTATCAGGCATTACGTCAGCGAATTTCTGTGGATTTTGAAGTTGATACCTAAAACCGCTTTAAAATTACTAGTTTATAAGACGTGACACATCTTTATAATTTTAATGCATATTGCGGTAGAAGTGCAAAAACTAGCTCTGTTTGTTTCAATATCACTTTTGAGAAATAAAAGCCAGCCGTTATAAAAGTATCACTATAAAATGATATAAAAAAACTATGAAAGATTTAATAAGGCTTATACTGTACTTATGCTGGGATTTTCTAGAAACGTTGTGATACATGTCTTAGAACTCAATGATTGGTCAATGACCTAGTCACAATTATACAAGATGCACCTAAACTCAACAAATTCCACTAGCTGGCACCTCACCCATTTAATTCATTTGAATCGAGAATGTCCACAAAAATTAATCGTTAGTAATAAATCCTCGGTAATATGAATGTCGCTGACGTTATTCCTTATCAGCAGGCTTCGACCACGTGTGCGCTGCGCGTCTTACGGTGACACTATTACGATACCAATCTCGATTCACTAAAACGAAGAAACGTTCAGTGATACTGTTTACAATAATACCTAATTTGGACTTCTTGATGGAAAAGCATTTTAATTAAATACATTATTACACTATTTTATATTATAAATAGTGGATTTATTAGTAAACATTATTTAATTATAACTCGTTTCGAAATTTCTGACTACCTGATGAATTTTCGAAATTGGTAAATAAAACTGGTTTAATAAAGTTTTACCAATAAATAGTGGAAATGGTGTAGCATATCAGGTCACAGGTAGTTTGCTAGTTTCATTACCTGCCTCTTATATGCATAAATAAAATATAGAAACGATAGTAAAAACTGAGAACACATGTCTATCAGTATTAATTAGTCAAACAATTAAAAGATCTCTATATAGCCAAGAAAAATGTTCCCATAGAAATAACACAAACGATACGCATTTGTACTTCTTCATGCGATCAGACGAGGAGCTGCAGCGCGTGGGACGCGGCAATCACTCGATAATCGTTACGTAACGCTAGTGATGTCCTTTGTCGATAACACACTACCTTGGGCCAGAAGGTTCATCGATACATTTAACTCGTTAGGACTGCAAGTCGCAAAATCAATGACCTAAAAATACGATGTTTTACATAGTATTTTTTACATTTTCTAGTTTGGAATATTGTTTGTATTTATCGTTCAAAAGTTCACCAGTTTTCGGTTTGAAATTCAAAATATTTTATTTCAGCTGAATTTATATTGTTTTTTTTATTATTCGAAAACTATTATATTGTTGCGTTTTATACGTATATTCAATATCTCATTTATAAATTACTGAAGTAAGAATAAAGAGAGCAATTTATATCCACATTTCTAGCAATTTACAAGGTACTAATATTATAACGTTAATAGAGCCCGCAAAGTTGGCGCATTAATAAAGAAGAAGCCTAACAAAATACTTCAACGAATTGCAATTACTCAGCAGAATGTCTAATACCAAGAATGCTTTCATCGTGATTCATTTGTACCGTTTTTCAGCGGGTCTCATTTCGCAAATGGATACTATTAGATACAGACTATTAATAAAAACATTTCTTTGAAGAATAAGTTGTTCTATGAAATATAAATAATTGATAATCGCACTTATTTGTCAAACTTGAATGTAACAGACTAAATGCCTGTGTAATGTTAGATAACTTATAACCTAACTTGTAATAATTAATTTTTCTGATTTATCCAGTACTTTTGATAATTCGCGCTTATAAACAAACTTTTCCACTTTATTATATTTAGCATAGATAAAGAGAAAAGTGAAAATAACGATGTTACAACATAATCACTTTCTATTCGCAGCGATGAAACCTTTTAGTATAATATTCACTAACTATCGACCACACCAATCGAATATGTAGTCACATCGATAGAACGGCGATAGTATCGACACGTACACATCCCTACGCCACTCTCACTGGAGGTTTTTTGGACATTGTTCCCGACATCGAGAAAGTGACGGAGCGCTGTCAGCTAGAGCGCTTCTTCCGCCTCGATTCTATACGCAATTACTACGCACGACGTGAGGAGCTTTAATTATATTATTGTTGTTAATATAATGACAAATAACACTTCATACCTATACAATGACGGTATAGGTATGAAGAGAAAGAGAGTTATTTGTTTACTATACAGCTACCAAGGAAGCATATATAGGGATGTAATAGCGGTTTCCATGAACATACGTAACACAAAAATATCAATACATTTCTAATTACATAGTTAACTTGCTTTATTTTTGGAATGGAATTTTACAATCAATCTATTTGCATTAAATAATTATCTATTTATATTCAATAACAATACAAATAATTGAATTATAACTTATCAGAAAAGCCTTTCCATTTTCAACGTACCAGATAACTCGGCTCGATAAATTAAATATAACCGGAAATTATTATATTACACTCAGATTCTCGGAGACTTCATTATGGAATTATATTATTATTAGAAACTTATAAATGTCTGCCTATTGTTTTAAAAAATACATATATTAATTAATTTTGTGACCTTTATACCCAATACAAAACAAAGGTCATTCTTGACACTGGATTTTTAGTTAAAATATTTGGATTCCTTTCTATTAACAAAGCAAAGACACCAATCACTTGCAAACAATAGTGTAACGTATAGTTCATGTGTAGTGTGAAGTGTGCGAATTCCTTCATTTCGTCACTAAGTGTTCGCATTTCGGCGACCCACTCCGTATTGTTACTGTGGCAGTGACCTCGACACATGGCTACAACAATAACTACAAGTATTCGCTGTAATTGTCCACATTTAGGAATGTATCATGTTTGTAGAACTCTTTTGTACTGCTTTTTTCCTATATGAAATAAAACGTAATGGTAGAAAAGCCGCCTATTGTACGTTCCTAGTTTGTAATTTGTTACTGCGTTCTTTTATGAACATTTTAGTACAATAAAGAGTTAATCTATTCTATTCTAACGTACTGACTTGACGCTACAGGGTTATAAGCCTCTAAAATTAATTCCAATGTTAGACGCAATATAATTTTATTGATTGATAAATAATTACGTTATCACAAGTGGCTCATGTAAGATATAGCAGCCTCGATTAAGATTCGATGCTAGATAAACGCTAACAACATGTTATCTGCTAGTACATCGTAAAATAGCTCATAAACATTGTTTAAGTATACTTTTTGCGAACCATACGTGGTGATGGTACGCGAGTTGACTCAAAAAGGTTTAAAGAAATGACGGTGTTTTATGTTTAAGTTATGATTATTAATATTAATTGATTAATTAATTATTGATAAGATAGATTGTTGCCACAAATCATGACTGTCATTAAGATAAGTATATAAACAGTGACAATGTTTCAGCAATTGCATTCAGAGATTAGGACTGAAAAACAAACAAATTGATGGGGCTGTCTTTTGGCCTTTTCACCTGTCTTAAATTAATCTAGCACCTGTAATGCTGAGTAGTAATAGTATATAATAGGTCTGTTCTATAAACTAATGTTTGCAATAAAAGGATTTCTATTTCTATAAAAAGTATGTTATCAGTTGAATAGGAATGTAAATCATGTGCCAATTTTTCGTCCCAACATTCTCTAGTACTTTCAATAGTACAAATCAGTAGCACAGATGTTATCAATAGAGTATGACGTGAGATCGCGGGTACAGTTACTGACCTCCCCTCCCTCCCCCTCCCCCCACGGCTAACGGGCCCGCTGACCCGCAATTAGCGAACTAGCTCTAATTACGAGCGGTGACGCGATGTGCGTCACGCGCAGATCCTTTCAACACGCATTTTATTGAAGCTTAATGCAATTTTATTTTAGAGGCCAGCCACGCTACGCCATTTCACCCGCGCTAAAAGTTTAATTAGCCTGAATCCATACCTATATGTATACCTTTTTTTGTTCAATCGGTTCAGTTGTTTTTGCGCGAAAGAGTAACAAACAAACATATATACATACACATCATCATCCCAAACTTTGGCATTTATTATTATTAAGACAATAACCGAAGTTAAAATGAAAGCATTCTACTATGAAAGCATTCTAACCTTTTTTTTTTTTTTTTTACGAGGGGAAATGCCTTCGCATACCCGGCCGTCTGGGGAAACGACCGGGTTATGTCGGACTTGCACCGACTAAAACCCCTCGATGTTCCTTCACACACCTTGTGGGGGGCTCACGGGCACGCCGTAGCATTAAAGCATTCTAACCTAACCTAACCTATACACATAGGTTCAAGGTACTAAAAATTTGGCCACAATAAACCAAAACTATTATCGCCCCATCTTTTCACACGAGTAACTTTATCCCTTTTCTTTTGAGCCTTTGCAGGTTCAACAAAGTTTCCCTTAAACGAAAAAGGAATCCTTCCTATTTTAGAGAACACTTTCATTGTAACGCTTGACAAAATATTTGCCTGTTGCCTATTAATTTTGTTGAAATCGAAATTAGTCACCGAGTCGGGTTGTGTTCACAAGGAAACACCAGTATGGTCTGCCTGAGTCACCGCCATCGCGACATCTATGGGTTGTGTAAACAATATTGTTTAATATGCATGATACGATTAAGTATATTTATTGAACAAATTCACTTCAGACATATTTTTACGCAGCTAATTCTAGAGAATTAGCTCTAAAGGCTGAATGGAGAACCTTTCAGTATAAATAGCTGTAACTGGGTAGTTTAATGTAGAAAATATGAAGGAGCAAGCGTACAGGTCACCTAGTTGATTGATCACTACTGGAGCCATGACAGGCCTGAAGAAATTATAAGTGACGCCAGTGCTTGGCCAACGGGTCAGGATGGTATAAGGATAAAATTGAATGATGATACGAGAGAAGACGTATACAGAAGTAGGAATCAGAGCTAAAGTTTTAAATCGTTATATTTTTGCCTTTGCATGATTCACGTTTTACTTTAAATAATGGCAGACAGCAAACGTCTTCAAATACCTAAAAATGGGAGTTTTATTCAGTGAATTATTTCGACTAAAACCTAACTCCGTTACGTGAGTTTTTGGAATTCGTACTACTAGTCAGCAAATGTATGGGAACGACAAAGCGCATTACACTGTTAACTTGGATATATAATGTTTAGTCAGATTTACTCGGAATTTCGGCCTTTAGTACTCCAAATGGTCACGTTGTGACATTTAGATTATCATTTCGTTTTAAAGATATAACATACAATCGTATTTAAAATAACAATTTTGAATGTAAAATATTGAAATACTTCTTTTTACTCTATTTCCACAATTCACATTTTTTTAAAATTCATAGAAACTAGTATCATTGTTAGAAGTATTGTCAAAAATTTAATATATCTTTATTAAGATTATCTTTATCAAGATTAAACATTTTCAGAGTTATATTTGTTCCTCTAGAAGAGTTTCGCTACAATTAGCAACGCGGTGTCCTGTAGCGGTATTACTCAATCGATTAATTCACAAACTAACAGTAAGCGAAGGTAATTGGTTAGTGAACCAACCGTTCGCAGATAAGGCATTGATAGTGCAATGTCGTTTCAAGGCCCCGCACTCGGCACGCTTCCTACTTTCGTGCGAGTTCGGCCGCCGCAGATATTATAATAAGATAGTTTTAATGGTCACACTTATAATGGGTCACGGTAGGCGGGCAGGCGGGTCAGCGCGGCCGGCGCGTATCACTATCGTCTAACTTGGCGAAAGATAAAACTATTCTTTTCACATCTTAAGATAAAAAATATTATTTCGAACGTTTTGCAATATCGTTTAGAATATTTGTAATGTGGATAGCACGTGGAGGAAGTAGGGTAGGAACAAACATTTTAATTACTAGCTGAACAGCACGGCTTCGCTCCCGTAGTATAATGTTATTTGCCTATGAAACTCGTCGAGAATGTAGCTTTCGAATTGTAAGAGCATTTTTAAAATAGGTCCAGTAGTTTTTGAGCCTATTCATTACGACCAAACAAACAAACAAAGTTTTCCTCTTAATAATATTTGTATAGATTGGAGTAACGTGAATTTGTGAAAACGTGATAGTTTAATATAATCAACACTTATATTCACTTCCTCTATCTGAGGAAATCTAACCGAAAATCGTCTCATAAGCCTTAAGTAACGTATGTACGCCCCAAACAAGCACGTATCGCCTTTGACTGGCATCTGTCGCTTCGTCTGATTGTAAGTGACACGGCGTGAGTCTACGCGTGCTTTTTGCTTGTCTTCCCGTCGCAAAAACGTTCTCATAAATGTGACTAACAAATAACAGACAGGGGGAATCTAAGAGGAATAATTAATGCCGTGCTGTCCAAAGGTATCAAATACACAGAGGAAATTCAATTAGGTATTCAAATATCCAAATAAACATTAGGGACTACTACGACTAATTGATATCTAAAGTTGGAACCTTCAAATCTTAATCCTTGTTAAGGTGGACGTTTTCCTTTAATATTGTTAGCTTACCAGTTGTGAAATACCGAATAAGCGAGGTTTTTGTTTCAAGCGCACAAACATTTTATTTAACATTTTACGGTACAAATACACCGGAATCTGAAAGTCAGCAGAATGGTAAATTGTACGTCATTATTGACGCAAATTCATGTGGTTTTCCTGTAAATGCCAACCCGGGAAGCGTGTGTAAAACTTCCACTTTTTAATCTATACTAATATTATACAGAGGAAAGATTTGATTTTCTGTTTGTTTGAATTGAATAGGCTCCGAAACTACTAGACTGATTTGGATCAAAATTTGTACAGAGATAGCTTTTATCCCAGAAATCCTTCGGAAACGGGAGATATACGTGGGTGAAGCCGCGGAGCTTAGCTAGTGCAATGAATAAAATCATGTACATACATGACGAGAAAGATGATTTTTTTTCCTAACTTTAACCTATCACTTTATATTGATAGAGATTGTATGGTATGATTGTAAAAAATAGTATCCAAATTCAGATAAAGGTTACCAGCGAGTGACCCGAAAATTTAAGCTTTGCTTTGTTATAAAAATACATTTTATTTGATATATTTCTCAATACCCAATATTTGTTTAGCACGGGGCGAGCGTAGGTTACACCTCGCCAGTCATGTGAAACGTGTAGCCGAAGCTATGTTGTGAAAACTTTTTCATTTGTTTTCAAATAAACACCGCGCTATGATAACAACCTGCCGGCGGTGGCACACTAACTTAAATACGACGTTGGAATGTCAATGACTATTTAATTACATTTCTTTGTATTTGTTCATTTGAATGTTGTAACAAGCGGTGCTAAATCAACAATTGTGTGATAAGAACAGTCGCTTCCATATGAAACCTACTTCAATAAACACACCTGAATTTGTAATAAAAATCGGTGAAAAAAATACAAAGGTATCAAATGAATATGTGTTAAGTAATGTTTACGCGTTATTATTTATTTTCTAGCACTAAATAACATCGACGTACAGTAATCTACGATTTAAAAATATATACCTAACAGAGTTAACATCTATTTCAAAGGAAACAAATCTAATTGAAAAGGTATCGAGTCGTCGAATCAAAGGTAACTTTGGGATTAGGGTCCACAAATAAAGCCCGAAGGGAGATCAAAGCGAGTAATGTAGGATCGGAGTGCTTAACTACTGAGGGCCTCGTGTTGACTCTCCTGTGACATTCGGCCCGTAAATCATACGTAACCTTTTGTTTTAGTGACCGAGGTTGCTTTGCATGAATTGCCGATTTGTTTTGATGTTGTTACAGTTGAAATCTGGTATGTATAGAACCATCCAAGACGAGGCGCCCAACCAATTTTTGAATTTGGAAATTGGGGGATGCGGGGAGAACGATTAGACCTAATTAGTCTATTTATTGGAGTGTGCGTGTGCACACATGGCTAATGAGTGTGTACCTGTAAAACTTCACACAAGCGGAAGCTTGCATACATGTACTGTCAACGATTGGGAAAAATAGTAGGGAGCGTCTTCGTGGATTAATTTACCCATATGTCATGCCGAATTCATTTATGTAACGAATTAAGTAGTTCATCGAATACCCTTTGGGCACGCTTTCGTAACTTCGGATACTGACATAATCGATTATCACTAATCGCATTTTGGGATTGTCCAGTCGTTACTAACTGCAAAACTACCCCACTAATTCCAAACATATGATCACAACACCACTTTGGGTATAGGCCCTTATGCAAAGACAGGGTTCGTTAGTTCACGACGGTCTGATTTCGAGATAGAAGTAGCTATATCAGAGTGGACCCGTTTAAATATTCCGAAGTATTAGCATAAATAACCGATGAGCCGGTCAAAGCTTTCTAATTGTGCGCAGATTACCCGCCGGTGAACCGAGACCAGCTAATTGCCGACTTTGCTACATCGCGGCCATCTTGGATCTGCTGTTGACTTTGGGACCAACTAACGTAAGCCCTTTTGTGATGCGGTTTCTTTTGGTAAAGTTAATATAGTTAATAAAAAATAAAAAAGTTTCTAAGCTGTATGGCATAAAAATCAAATTGCTGCAATACTAACATAAACATACGAATCACAAAACCTCACACAAATATAAAACAGTTGATTCATAATGTTATCTAATCTTGTTATCTAAAGACAAAACAACAACAATTACGCTTACATTGTAACTTAACCTTCAACCTTATACAAGAAAATAACTGAACGGCATTAAGAGACCAAGCCTTCTGTCGAGACTATGACATCGACATTGTGAAGGACATTGAGGTTCTATCGCAGAAACCGAGAGTGGCCGGCGCTCCACACGTCCAAGGTTTCATTCATCACTTTCACCACTACCATACTCGAGGGCCCTACTCGTGACATTCACACAAAACCTTTCGTTAAGACGACGTGACGCCGGAACACGAGCATGGCGAACCTCGGCCACAGTGCGGAAACCGAGAGTGGTCCGCGCTAGCACACGTCCCAGGTTTCACTCCTCACTTTCACCACACACCGATATTTATTATTGGCCCTATAATTATACACAGGGCGTCACAATCATTCAGAGGCCTCAATTTGATTAATTACTGTTTCTACAGATCGATTTCTTAATTTAATGTAATATATGTGACCACTTTGGCTGCTGTCGAAGATTTTTGATATTTACTAACGACTCGCACCGGCTTCACGTTATCATATATATAAAGCTTCCTCTTGAATCACTCGTTCTATTTAAAAAAAACGCATCAAAATCCATTGAGTAGTTTTAAAGCATACAGGGGCATAGAGACAGAGAAAGCGACTTTGGTTTTATACTATGTAGTGATTAGTCAAAAATTTTCACAGAACTTTAGGCTATCACTAATCAGAATTGATCATGAGAAGATGTATTAGAATATTATTCACCCTCCACTTAAATTGCCACACACAATTGGAATTCAACTGCAACGGCAGAATGATCCAATGGTGAATATGAGGCCCCACGCTACGTTGGGGCCCTAAGCACGTGTCCGTGCCTTTATGGCAAGACGGATCCACATAAAGTCCAAGGTCCGTGAAATTGGCAGCGCCGCAATTGTTGGCCAATGAATACATAATGAAGAATGTTAACAAATTTTGATTTTTAGCTTTTCATATTGTTTTTTTCAACTAAAAAATACTGTTGAAAAAATTATTTTGTTACGTCAATTAGTTTTTGATTTATAAGCAAAACAAATCGTAATCGCCCGACGCGGCGATTGCGGCGGTGTGACGTCATAAAACAGACAGCTCATGCGCTCGCTATAGCGCTCCCCACACGTATTATAGTTGCTGCGCAGAAGCGCGGCCCGCGCGGCGTCTGTTTTGTGACGTCACAAGCGGTCACGTGACTTTAGCGGAACTCGAAAGTTTAAAAGCTTATAAAATGAAAACTACTTAGTATTTTTGACTGCAACAAAAAACAGTGTATTTGTATAGGTACAAGCTATACTGTAACAAACTTTCAACCTATTTGGCATACCTAGTAACATTCTCCATTGCGGATATGCATGACTTGAATTCCGGAGCTTATGACATCAATTACGATAGCAAATTTCGGTTAGCTTAAATATATGATGCTAATATAAATAATCTTTATCTTTATAAACCTGCTACAATCTTGTTTCTGTGTATAATTTTTGATGACCAAAACATGAATTTTGTAGTTTTTGTATTTGCATATTTAAAACACAAGTTATTGATTATACATAGTATTTAAATTTGAAACACGTTATAGATTTGTGTGTCATAAGGGTATAAGCTGTGCCTAGTGCTGGAATGCTTATCAGCTGAGGTCAGCGGACGTCCTCCACTGCGACGAGATGCGAGATGAGCCAACCTTTTGATCTTTTATACAAGAACTCGTATTACGGTGTTATGTAATTTAGAACTAGTTTTAGTATTGCCTGGTGGTCGAAACTTGATGGTTATACATTTTTTTCAAGACCTAATATTTTATTAAAATTTAAATTTTCCGTAAACTGCTATCTAATAACTTTTATGGTACTTCACTAGTTCTTTAAACTTCAATTAGTGAAGTGTCAGTTTCAGATTCACACAAATTGTTAAAGCAGTTCCATTAAAAATTATATAACGATATTTTTTATGTAATAAAGAAATAAATAATTAAATACCTTGACACTCAGGTTCGTGCGCACGCGCAGCATTCTTAGATATAAATTCCAATCTTTCATTTTGCCCACTAATATAAACACTAAGATACCCTCAATTCGGCAATTCTTCGAATCAAAGATAATACGACGATAACATTGAATCCGCAAACACTGCCGACCTTGACTAACTGCAGTATCAGTGATAAACGTGTGTTGCGTGATAAATTAATTGAGCTGCAATATCTATTTCATTGTGGCAATTGATTGGCCACGGGTGCAACTGGTTGGGAGACTGACAACACGTGGGTAACGGAAGCTTTGCGAATTATGTCGTATTGCGCGATTTGTAACGTGTTCTAAATGTTCTTTTAGAGGTCATTGAAGTAAATTAGTTACATAACAATATTGACGTAAAACTACGTAACGTTCGGTCTAGTAAAGGTTTTATCGAATATGTAATTTATCATCATTAGAACTATTGTAAATAGAGTATCAGTGAATTTGATAAAATGTATTATTATGTTATATTTAGCACTTTCCTCATCAGCCGTATACTTAATACGTACAAAAGTTTAGAATGATTATGCGACTCACCTTGAATCTGTTCCGTCGGTTGGCGCGCAGGATGATGCCGTCGTTCTCGATGTAGTCGGGCACCTCCTTGCGGTTGGAGAAGTTGAACACCACGGAGGTGGAGGCGGGCGCCGGCGGCCGCAGCTTGCGGGCGCCGCCCGGGCTGGCCGACAGCACCGGGCTGGCCGACAGCACCGGGCTGGCCGCCGCCGGACTGGCCGACGCCGCGCGCACGACGCCGTTGCGCTCCGCCGGGCTCTTGTCGCCCGCGCCCGTCCACGCGCGCTCGATCCCGGCCGCTTTCAAACTTTTCACTTTGGGCTCCGGCTTCTCCGTATGCCCGTTTATTAACTTCGCTTTCGGAGTTTCGACGCGCGGCTCCGGCTTGAGATCGATCTCGGGCGTCGGCTCCCGCGATGCGGTCGTATCGTCCCTGGAGGTCTCGGGTTCTTCTGGAGGAGGTCGAGGTATCGGTTCGACTACGGCCGACGGCGGCGGTNNGCTCGGGTCGGGGCGTAATGGAGGTCTCCGTCACGTCAGGTGGAGGCGTCTCCAGGCGGGGCGTCTCCTCCGTGACGTCCGGCGCCTGCTCCGGTGGGGGGGACGAGGACTCCGCGGCCGGCATAGGCTTTATGACTCCCACGCGGCGTGGCGAGGCGGACACGCGCACACGGTTTAACAAAACTGGGTTGGTCGCGGCCACAGGTGGAAGGTGCGACCCTCGCTTGGGCGCCTCGAAAGAGTATCGCACGGTGGAGCCGGCGCGCGCTATACCCTCCAGCGCAGCCCGGGACACTTGTTTCACTTCGGTCGACATCATCGCGCCTTCGGGCTCATCGATAGCCGACAGGTCGGCGGCCGCCGGGCTCGGAGACCGGCCGCGGGGCTCCGGGGTGGAGCTTCGAGGTAGCGCTTCCAGGCCTCTCAGGACAGCAGACACGCGCGCGGCCGGAGCGGGGCGTCGGGGCGGGGCCGACTCGAATTTACGTAACGTGGAGCGGACCACGTCTGGAGGAGGCCTTTCCGTATCGCGTAGAAGAGGCGCAGGTCGCCGAGGGGGCCGCGC
>LQNK01002585.1:117873-135581 GCA_001586405.1 Phoebis sennae | reverse complement strand
GCTCGAGCGACGTGGCCCGCCGGAGCACGGAAGGTCTTCGACGCGGCGCTTCTCGCAGAGCGAGGCTGAGGTAGCGGGACTTGAGGCGTTTGACGATGCCGGGGCCATAGCGCAGCTCCTCGTCGTCGTCGGTGGCGGGCGGGGGCGGCGGCGGCGGCGGCGCGGGCGGCGGGGCGGAGGGCCGCGAGCGCGCCGCGCGCCGCTGCAGCAGCTCGCGCTTCCACTGCGGGAGGGGACCGTTCGACATGCCTGCGGACATCACCATTGTTAACACTGGTCTCACATGGAATCCTCATTATAACAATATCTGTGAGTCAGGTCCTTGTCTAATCTATTGCGAAAGAAAGAGATAACACTAGATCCGTTCTCTTTATTTAGATGTTGTTACAATTTGCTGCAATAAATTCTATACTTTTGCAACCTCCAGACACAAATAAAAAAATAAGGTGCTTAGTGACCCTGACTATCTATACTAATGTTATAAACTTGAAGTTTGAATTTTTGTTTGTTTGTTTGTTTTAAATGAATAGGCTTTGTAACTAATGGACCAATTTGGATGAAATTTTGTACAATGATTCATTAAAATAGGAATTGTTTATGCCGAATGGAGATATACGCGGTTGAAACGGCGGAGCTCAGCTAGTGATTAATAATATTATTTAATTAAATTCTCTTAAGTGACAGTTTTTATAAATAAATGTGAATTAAACCATCTTAAGGGTCCTTCTAATGGCATTCTTACTAATAATTAATCATTTCATAGAATAACTTTAATTTCAGTATAACCAAACTTTCCTCATTAAAGAGATTATAATTTTAATTGGTACTTTCATTTATTTAGTTGGCATGAAAGCCTAAGAATTTCTAAAATTTGACTTTGAGAAAACTTAGGTAACTTTACTAATAAGAGTAAAAGATTAATATTTCTTAAAAAGTAATCATTGTACATCACTTGAATTTAATTCATTATACTCTTATAAACTTGAAATGTAAGCAGAAATCAAGGTGAGTATGAGTTATTTTAAATAAATAAGAGAAACTTTTTATTTACATAAGTTTGTTACTTTTGAGTTTTTATTTTAACAGCCATGTGATAATATAGTTAATTACTTGTTAATATGTATTTAGGAGAGTTTTTGTTTGACTAGTTTCAAGTAAACACTATTTCTAAATTCTGTTTAAAGTTAATGTATTTCTGTCACAAATGTTACGCTTTTTTATGACAGCAGGCAAGCGGAGCATTCTGTTCACCTCATGTTACATGACTAACCACAGCCCATGAACATCTACACCATCAAAGTAATGTAGATACCTTGAAGGAAGGGGTCACCATAAGGAGAGGATTAATAATAGGAAAATTAATAATAGGAACAGGATGGCAGAGAACTTTATAAGTATACTATGTAATAAGTAGGATTTAGTAATGATATTTTGATTGAATTATACAATTTCATATTTAAAAAATAATCTTATGTAAATTAGGTTATAGACAATAATTTTTGAAAAATCAAATCAAGTTTATAGAATAGTGAACCATACTAAAAATTATAAAGTAGTAATGGAACAATGGAACAAGAGTGAAAAATGAGACAAGGATATATTATATAAACTTTTTAGCTATTGTAACTAACTAGTTTTAATAAATTTGTAAGATGTATGAACTTCAGAGCTTCATTATTATTTAATCTATAGTTATGGTGACAGCCAGCTATGAATAATTTAATTATGTTACACTTAGAAACAGAAGGAATATGTTATTTTCTGATGGGTTAGTAATAACTTAACATATCAATAGGGAAAACTGACACAATACAAGAACAATGCTCATATGTGACACAATTACATTTATATCATTAATAATAACGCACACAATAAACAAATAGAGGACAAATTACACATCATTTCGATATTATATTGTTATTATTATTCTTATCGATACCATATATTGATGCTGGTGCAACAAATACAAACTGGGTTATTCTTTGTTTACTAATCTCTGAACACTTTTCTTTTAATATGACATTTTATCTGTCCCTGCTTACTTGTCAAGTCTTGCAAACAAGCTTTTTATGTCTTGTTCAAGGATATTTTACCTTTTAAATGAGTTGTACACAAAATTCCTTCAATAATAAATAGTTATCTAAAAGTAACAGTAGGTACTGGTAAACAATCTACTTATTTGTACAGAGATTCTACCCATTGCAATATGCTGGTGTTTAATGTAAAGATATGCTAATTATTTTGCAATATTAAATGAGGTAAAATACACTTTTTAAGATAAACAAAACCTGGTCTTAAAGTAAGTTTTTTATCCCTGACTTTTATTTTAACTGGGTGTAAGTATGAAGAACAGATTATCTAATTAAAATGTGATATTTATGATTTAACATCAGAGTTTTTTAGCAACCTCGACAAATTTATTAGGATTCATTTGTTTTTTTGTCATTATGCAAAATGTGACATCTGAACCAATGGTAGACTAATTTAAGTGGTAATGACATATGTTAAGGTATTGCCATTACAACAACATTGCCATTAATTAATAAAATTGAATTGCGGTAATAACAAACTACCAATAATTTATAGATATTNTAAAATTTAAATAAAATGTAATAATTAAGTATAATACAAATGAAATTTACTATTTGAACGGAAGTGTGGGAGCTACAGACCATGATATATCTAATGTGCTGGCTTATAATCTATTTCAATAGGATGGATGACTTACCGAAGTCCTGTGAGGACTCAAGGATGGTTTCCACCATCATCTTGAAGCGGCCGCGCCGTTAAGCAACTGGTACAGCCACAAAACAAAATAATTAAGCATCAATACAACAAATGGCAAAAAATAAATAAAAACAAGCTTAAATCTTCCTTAATTTTTTAGAATATATTGATAAATAAGTGTTTTCAAAGTATATAAGGTTTTATAAATGGACAAATTAAGTAACTATCTACATATTGACATGATTATTATGCAAATTTTTACTAATTAATAATTTATATCAACTTAAAAATAATAATAACCACAATTTAAATATTATATCAGTATTAAAATTTAATTCTCATCACTGCTTAGATAAGATACATTATCAAGCTCAATAATTCCGATTATCTGAAACAGAGCTAAGCAGGAAACACAAACACAAAGCCAATTACAAAATTTGTGATAAAAACCAAACTACTGACTTATTGCTTTACATCTTACACACAATACTCGCACTATCACCTACGAATTATCTAAAAACGAAACTAGATTAATTTGTATTTGTGTTTAACGAGAGCTCCCAGACGTCGATGACCCCGCGTCACACCGCGCCTCTCGTATAACTGTAATCTGTATTTATTAACTTCTTACACTATCTCAAACAAATCACAGCTTTTAATCGATTCGTGATTGCGACTGCTCGATTACAATAGCCACCATTGTCAACGCATTCTATTCTGCCATGCATGTCTTAAACTTTACACCTAACCAGCCTTACCTCCTAAAAATCCATCGGCGTCTTTGAAAATCCGATTAGTATATATCTCTGATCACACGCACTCACAGCGACGCCATCGAAACTTCGATTATAATGGAATTAAAATAAAACAAAAAACAATGCACACAAGTATTCACTGCCGGTTTTCAGAATTCACCCTCGACTCGCGTATAGCTAGCGGTCGATCACTTGCATTGATTCTAACGTATTACAATGTTTTAAGGTTATTACGATATTCAATACGTATATTTCATAATAATACAATAGCTTACTATTTTTATTTATAAATAACAACTAATGAAATTATTGAAGTATAAATAACGTTTTAAATTAAAGAAACAAACGACCACTGTCTGACATTCACTTTATGACACTACTAGGTATTTATTTATTTTCCTCTCTACTGTCTGTGGTTTGATCATAGTAGACTTTGGCAACCACAGATTATAACAAAATCCATAGATGTTTGTTAAAAAAGTCTGAAGCCTTAAAAATGTTAAAAAATAAAGTAATGTAATCGAGTTTTTTGTATTTATGTTTGTGTACAACGATACAAGGAGAATTATCACGTAGAAAGTAATTTATTTGACATTGACAGTTGCAGCTTGCTTGTTGTTTTACAACTACCGACCTCTATTGATGATATATTAAATTAATTATTAAAATATATTTTTTTACCATTGCATTGTTACATTCCCTAAAGATACATAATAAGGAAACAAGTATTAAACATGTTATACGAAAGATTTGATTCAATATATGTATATGAGCGTTGAAAATACTTGTTTACATATGCAGGTTATTGGTATTGAGCATTCCTACCTCGACAGGCAACGGTTTTCAATATTAATCTCTGGTAATTCAGATTTTTTTAAAAGTTATTGTGCGAAGTAGATAGGTACATATTTTTAGTTTCGTACTGCCGTCTAGCATTACAATCATTAAATAGCCATTTTTAAAAACCAATCATCTCGAGGTGTAAAATCATAAAAGCTTTATGTTATTATGAATATAATGTTGAATGTCTACCCCTTTCTTTGCACACAAATAATTTCATCTGATAATGTAGAGATGAAGAACCTATTATTCGTTTTATATTCATGAATTTAATATTTTTGTGCCTTGGGCTAATTATGTCACACAATTGAAGAAAAATAAAATGAATATTTTCTTTCAATCGTCTTCTATTCTAGAAAGTTTTCATGTACTAACTTAAATATTTTACAATGGTTATTCAATTTGTATTTATTCCTTTACTTGTTATTTGATATTTCAATTATTGACTCGTAAAAGAGAATAAGTGAGTGTACAAAATGTGCTTAATAAAATTGCTTTGAAACGAAATGAAACCGTCTCGGAGTAGAAATATTTTTTAGAGTTTCTTGTTAACCCACTTTGCACGAATAAGTAGTCAATTAATTTAGGTAGGTAGGTACAGTAACAATTATTTAGAATTTTTAGGTAAGAATTAGATGTAATTACCTATTTTTTGAAAATACATACATTTGATGTAGTACTCGATTATTATCGACATATTGATGAAAAGTGATAAAACACGACGTTATAAAATTGAAGTCATTATGGTATTGTGATTAAACATGCGTTCTCCACTAACTGGAGACCAAACCATTATTATTGATAATTAATTTATATACTGCTAGGTGTGTAAATCTGTTTAAAAATTGAAGTTCACATAAATTTGGGTCAAACGTTTTCTATTCTTTTTGCTTTCAAATATTTACTTATGAATCACCGTTATATTAATATTAATTTTATGTAGGTATCTAATTATGAAGCAGTCTATTTTAGGCTGTCACCATTGTTTCAATTATATTATATAGTCATATTATATTAAAAATAATTCTTGCAAACACTACGCATGATGCAACATATATTTCTTTATCATTTGCTAGATAATAAAAAATATTAATACAAATAAATAAATTATTACTACTTAAGTAAAAAAAATAAGTCAATTAAACCTAGCTTTTATAAACATATTTATTTAGGAAATAAAATCCGTGTCGTATTAGTTCGTACATAAGCACAAGTTAAAAAAAGCTGTTCTTGCATTTGAGATCATGAAACTGAATAAGAAATCTAATAAGTATCTATCACAAGAAGTTCACCCAAAAGAGGTTCCATTCCGTTTATTTTTTCTGGATGTGGAAAACCCTTAAAAACATCGGAAGGAGCTTTTTTTTGAAGTCAGTTATAAATGATCAAATTGGCTTATCAGAAGTGAAGTAAATCGCGTAGGTAATAAAAATGATGGATGAGAGTTGTTTGATACGCGTTGTTACTTACAAAAATCAATATTTTATTACATTTTTATAATATAGCGAGGAATAACATTAGGTTCTCATATTTCGTCTACTTCACTTCATCTAAGTGACAAGATCTTATTTCTATTTGACTAATAGCATTTCCACACACAAAATGGGTTAATATAATAATATATTATGATTAAGAACATAGATTAGGACTTCGATATAAAAAATAAAATAAATATTTTACTACATCAGTGACTACTAATACAATTTTTTTAAATAAGTGTTATTCTTAAATTTGCCTATTCCCATAATTTAATTTTACTCTAATTTACTGTTAAAACTATGTTTATGACGCCTGTTAATAATCAATAATGAAATGCTTACTTGCGTATTTATGACTTTTTCTACAGGCGTAAAAAATATTCCACTAAATGAAGTAAATAGTGAGTAAACGATGTAACTGACATTGAAAAAAAAATTATTTAAATACAATGCTTTTATAAATTATAAAGGAGCCTATTTAAGGCACTACACTATAATTTATTCCGTGCAATCCATTGCTCGCCATTTGTCCACCCGTTTCCCCAAGCTTTGTTCTTGTCGTTTACACGGGAATAACGAATTTCGACAAATTGGTGCCTATCATTTTTGTTTATGAAGGACACAAATAATGGACTGCTTTTTAGATTTTCAAAATTTTGTTTTATTACGGACCATTAGGGTAATAGACTAATAGCTAACAATAACATTATATGTAACTTAAGTGCATAAGCTATGTGAGATTGTTTTTTCTAATATTGTTGATATAAATAACGAAGTTCTACAAATTAATACTTTTTAATAAGTTTCGTGATCTTTGATCTCGTGTTATAATTCTGTGCTCTACTAGACGGAGGATCTGTTTTCGGATCTGTTTTGTTTTTTAGGGCTTGTAAGTTGTAACGCTAATGGTACGATTAGACTGCGATATTAATTGAAGGAAAAAAGTTGTAACATACACATTATTCCACAGAACCATCAGTCTTGGTCGTTTTAAGGGCTTTTTTTCTACAAATATATGAATTGTCTAAGAAAGTCCAAGGAAATGAAAAGCTTTTTACAAAAGTAGCATGTCGCCACTTTTGTGCGTAATTTATTTGAAAATAATCCTGCTGTTGATATCTTAATTATTAATGTTACTGGTGTGATATAATACTGGATAATTATATATAACTGATTCCAATTTCTTTGTGACAAGATGATGCAAGTAATGTCTGACATCTATATCGAAATATCTATCCTAGTCTACACGTTCCTTGACGAGTAATCCACCGAGCGAAGGCGGCTGAACCCTTACAATGGACACTACAAAGAATTCGGGATCGCAGCAAAAAATAAATCGGATAAAACCGGGCCGTTTTGCCGCCTCGCGCGAATGTAATCTTCACGTCAAACAGAATTTATCCAGCCGAGCGGCCAACCACCCGTAAACTCCCATTAACAGCTCGTATCGATGCTGCGTATTAACACATTTATGGCTTTTATTCCCAGCTTCCTGATGAGTGCGTGCAAAATATTCAGCTGCTAATCAAAAGTTATAGTTTGTAGCGATTTTTTAACGGTAGACAGGTGTTTTGCGTACTACAATTATTATATTAATGTTCTTACTGTGTTATCCTATAAATCTGTTATTTAATTCGTCATTAAACAATTATAGAAACATGTTTTTTTGTACTTTATTATTTCAATCGACTAAAATAAGTGCAGAGAATTCATATTATTAAAAGATTAACAATGATGCCTGATGGTTCTATGATTTATTATCATTAAAATCCCACGTGCAAGAGTCTCTCATCTCTGTCTATCTGCTGTCATCAAAAGGTTACTTTTAAGAGTGCAACAGACGGACGCATTGTCTCAAGATGTCTGAATCGGTGCGTATAAGTAATAGTGTAAATGAATAGAGAGTGCACATAAGCTTATGTTATTTTATTTGTAGTACTACCTGTTTCACCTGCTTTGCTCGCGTAGTAAATGATTAATCTTTTCTTAGGAATATTAAAGATGCGAAAGTATATCCGTCTGTATGTCTGAGTCTGCTTCACATTGTACCGATTTGGTTGAAATCTTGTACAGAGATTGTTTAAAATTTGAGAAAGGACATATGATAGAGTTCATCCTAGAATATATATATGAGATTTACACGATGAAAGAAAGCCTCATCAATGTAGATGATACTTTCTAATGGCGAAAAATTTTTAATATCGGTCTGTAGCTTTTGTGTGAAATCATTACAAATGTGTCCTCTTCATAATATTCGTATAAATTACAGCTGATCGGTCTCTAGCGGTATACTTAGGCATGCAGGCCGCATCTTCATGATTTGATTGTGGTGTGCAGGGAGGAAAAAAGAAAAACAAAAATTACATTCAATTCTTTAATTGAGAACCATGTCGAACATGTAGTATGGATAAAATTTTGAAAATTTAGTAATTAATCTAAATTACAATATACATCTCCCTCATAGGGAGTTTATTTTTCTAAACAAGCCAATTACCCAATCCTATTTAATTAAAATGACAATATTTACACAAATTAATAATGTTTTATATACATATACTTTCCCAGTTTATAATTTCAATATCGTCTTCGAACAATGATCTAATATAAAAATCATATCATATGATTTGTTAATTTACAATAGGAAATGTTTAATGTCCAATTACAAAATTTGATAATTATCCTTATAAAATATCGATGGACTAGTACATCAATTATTCATGCATAGGAATCATAAAGTGTCATCATCATCCATTTATTTAGTATGGACTCGTATGTATGTGCATACTTACAATCAAGTACTTCAAGTGTTTTCAGTGAGTTACATTACATTTTGTGTGAAGTTTGACGGCAGGATAATAAAATTTAATATCAGGCAAAATGAGATTTGATTAAGAGCTTTTGATATCGTTGTTAAAGTAAAGATCTTAATCCCATCCTTATGTATTTTGATAAAATCTAATTTCTGAAACGTAATCACTAATACGCCGTACGATATTAAAGTAGGAATAGACGTGAATCAGAAACATGATTCGGAGGTATTTATTTCATACGTTTATTTTATATGTCTTTCATTATTTATGTTGAGCTTCGAGTTATGCTAACAAAAGTTTTAAACCTAAAAGCTATTTACAAAATATACAGTGCGCTATTGCGCGGGAACCAGTATCCGGCATTACGACTCGCGCCGTCAGAAGTGCAGCCTGGAGTTTCCATTCCACCGTGTCGTGTTTCCGTCCAGAGAAGCTATGGAGATATCCGTGGAGGGCGTGGTGGGGGCCGGGTAGTACACCGTGGGCGCGGGCGACGCGGCGCGGCGCGAGCGATTGATGCGAGTCGACCTCAGGTCTGAGCGCCTCAACGTGCCGTTGCGAACCAACCTCAAAGACACCCGTTCTCCGCACGAAGCGAAGGAATCGTCCCTCGTGTGCTCCGGCGAGTCCCGCCCTCGACGTATTCGCCCCGCGCAGAACATCTTCAAAAATATCCTCTTAAACTTCTCGCCAAATATCACGTAGATCACAAAGTTCACGCTGCTGTTGATCGTCACCAGTAAGTTGCTGGTTTTCACCAAAGGGTCCAGGTTGTCAAACGCTTCACCGAGGAATACCTCGAAGGCGTTTGTGACTAGAGGCAGCAGGTTGCACAGGAAGAAGACGAGCACGACCACGAGCAGCATGGTGGCGAGGCCGAGCTCGCGGCGCTGGACGCGGGACAGCCGCGCGCGCTCCGCCTGCGCCCGGTGCACCTGCAGCACGATGCAGGCGTTCAGGGCCGCCAGCGCCGAGAACGGCACGATGTACATCACCACCAGGTACATCCAGTGGATATACACGGCGACATACGTGTCCGTTCGAAAGTTCATGTCCGCTTGGACGCAGTAGATCACCTCGCCGAGCTCCGGACTGCCCTCCGGCACCACCTCCGCTTCGAAGAACTTTGGGGCGTTGTACACGAAGGCGAAGGTGGCCGTGCCTAGCACGTACCACCTCGCTCGAGACGAGGTGCATAATGATTTCGCTCGGAACGGATGGCACACCGCCACCCAGCGTTCCACTGTCACTATCAGCGTGAGGTAGACCGACATCGTCTGGGCCACGTTGGCTAGAGGATAGGCGTACGGCGTGATGTGGGGACATATGTGGTAATAGTAGTATCGCAGCGCGCCCGTGTACGGGTAGATCGCGGTGAGTCCGAACAGCAGGATGGACGTGAAGATGAGCACGGTGTCGCAAGCGGCGAGGCCGATGAGCAGGCAGTTGATGGAGGAGCGCATCTGGGGCCGCGAGAGCACGAGTACGGAGAGCGCGTTGCCGAGCAGCCCGCCCGCGCCGATGGCGTTGAGCAGCACGCCGTGGACGACGAACCGGAACAGCTTGTCGGCGTCCGACACCTCCAGGTCCGTGTAGCACTCGAGCGTCGTGTTCATGTCGCCGGCGCGCCGCGGGGCCCCGCACCATCCTAGCGCTCCACGCCGCCCAGATCCACCGCGCTGCCCATCTGCAACAACCACACCAAAACTATACAAGTGTACTTCTTAAACTTCAATTGGTAAACGTTGTTTTAACGAGAATATAAACAATAATAATTTATATTTTTTATCATCATTTTCGTGGAAGATTTTAATATGTGTACATAAGTACTTTGTTGTTACGTTTTGGAAAGCCTACATTGATACATAGCGGAAAAATGTATTACTTTATATATATAGAAAGAATAACAATTTATATTTTTTTATCATCATTTACGTTGAAGGTTTTAATATGTGTTCATAAGTACTTTGTTGTTTTGTTTTGGAAATCATACATTGATACAAAACGGAGAAATGTAATATATCAAGCACCTTGTTGTGTAACGAATGCGAGAGATGAGCAAATGTTATAAAGTCTGTTATATTATACAACCAACATATATTAATATTCTGTGAGCTCTATCAATGACAAAGTCATGTCACACGTTAATATTAATTCAGCAGAAATGTTTGAGATGAAGAAAACGCTTGCATACATTAATGTACTCCTCGGGGAAATACAGTAAATGCAAATGTACGTTATCAAGATATGGCTCCTGTGTTATCTAACTGTATGCCCGACACGTTTGTGTTTAGCGACTAAATATTTGAATAAAACGAGAACTCGTCATGCTTTCTTTCGGAGTATGGATACGTCGACGGGAGTGGGGTCTAGGAGAGTGTTTGGGGGGAGTTCAGCGGATCTGTCGGATTTCCCCGCGATCTGTGCACTGTTGGACCGCTACTGGTCAGCGAGGTGCTCAGCGTCGGTTCTGAACTCGAATTGGGTGCTGACTGCCGCGCACTGCGTGTCGAAGAAACTTGCCTATGTGAAGTATAATACTAGGAGACCAGCGTCGCCCGACGGAGACGTCACTCCTATACACTACCTATATCGACATCCGAAGTATGTTATATGTACTTTCTACCTATATACATTTACTTTGCAGTTAATTGTGTAGGTATTTACAATTGTAACTTCTTAAACTTCAATTGGTAAACTTAAATTGTATTGTTCATTATTTTTATATATTTCTGAGCAATATATAGCAATAAAAACAAAAAGATATATAGTATTACAGTTTTTTACATAATTTGACGAGAACTGCAGACCTACATAAAGAGAATATGTAGTACATATGCAAACCCTTCCAGTTTTTTTGTTGTATTTAAAAGCTAAAATGAGTTCATACAAAGAATGTAATAATTATAAACAATATTTTACTTGAAATAAAAGTCCCAATAAGGTTAGTATAAAGAATACCAGTGGCATAGATAGGATTCTTCCTGTCCAGTGCCTTCTAAAGCCTGTTCTTGTGCTGGATCTCGGATTAAGCGATAACACAAAAACGTACTCACAGCGAGCCAATTACCGCTGTTCCCGGGCGCGGGTGAATAATACGACTTTGTATTTCTTTTACACCAGTGCCCGCGCTGTGCTCCTCGCCAAGCTTTATTTTCCTAAATAAATTTTCTTAGAAATAAGAACCGTAGTCGCTTCCTTGTTACAATTTTTTCAAGCACTTCTTTGAAGTTATGGCTTATTAAATAGAATAACAATTTACTAAATTCATAAAACAATAGCTGGTACAGGCTTAGACGAAACATTTTTATGTGAACAATGCCGCTTTTTCTATTTATCGTTCCCGTTAGCTTTCTTGTCCCTAGTCACATGTTGATAAATCGGCAAAAAGAGCATGTTAAATTATACTCGTATAAAAATCCTTTTGGACAGTGTGAGACAGCTCAGCTTTTAACCGCAGTATTTTAGATATTCTGCGAAATAAGTATTTTACTAAAGTTACTTTTATTTTCGCTTTATTGCTTTTATGACTGAACAAACGAAAATTTTGTAGTTTTAATGGTTCTGTAGATGCCTATTCAATTATCATATCTCATTAGTATAATAATATCTGAACTGACTGCCTCGTTGGTCTAGAGGTTGCATATTTGACTAAAGATCGAGGGGTTTCGGGTTCGAATCCCGGGTGGGGCCAAAAAAAATTGTTTTTGGGATTTTTCTGACAAAGAAATCTCATTAACAGCCCTTTGGAATTTGTCGGTGTTGGAACACCCCCCTGCCTCGGAGAGCACGTAAAGACGTCGGTCCTGCGCCTGATCTGTCTCTGGTCGTATTGGTCTACCGTCCCATCGGGTTATAAGAGTAAAGGTATAGAGAGTGCACCTGTGTTTGCGCGTACATTTCTGTACTATAATATGCCCTGCACAGTTGGCTAGTCTCTGTTGAGATTGGCAAACATGTCCGAAATCGGTAAGGGGAGCTATTAGTATTATTATTAGTATCCAAAAGTAACAATTTTGTACAGATACGAAGTGTACCAAGCAGACGAAGGTAACGGCATGGACGTTACCAGACTGCACCATGACGTGGGGCTGGTGCGGACCCGCACCAAGATGCGGCTGGCCTCTGCTCCAGCGTACGATGTGATCACGCACCTGCGGAGCTATAACGTGGATGATCTGCAGGATAAGGACATCAAGGTGGGAACAATGGCAAAACATGGGAATTGAGGACTTTTGGAGGTTTCATTTTCAAAACGTGCGGTGGTATTATTTTCCTGATGTGGGGTTTGAGGTAATGTTCTTTTCTTTTGGTCTGAAATAAAACCTTTAGGGTCCCTTAGGTTAGTTAAGTTTTAACGCTAGCTGAAAAATTATTTAATAATTTGGTAGATTTTTTGTGGTAGAGCAAGGAAAGGAGAAAGTGGGTCACCTGATGTTAAGTGATCACCGCCGCCCATGAACACCTGAAACACCGGGGGTTTCACAGGTGCTAATGAAAAAGAATGGGGGCATGTTGTATAAACGAATGGTAAATACAACACGAGATGTTTAAAAGATCTCTAACACTCGAAATGCAACGAGTATAGAAATAATAAATATCTACACAAGTTGAACTTTAAAAGATAACCTTATTTAAGTTTCCCAACTCTATTCATCTACATAATATGAAATCTTGTATCCAGGTGCTAGGCTTTGGGCGTACGGAACGGTCGGTGCTGGGCGAGGAGCTGTTCTCGGTGCAGCTGCAGATGGTGAGCTGCGAGCGCGAGGGCTGGTACCACTGCGTGTGCGGCGTGGCGGGCGGCAGCAACCCCCAGGGCGTGTGCTCGGGCGACTCCGGGGGACCGGTGTTGTATGACGGCGTGCAGGTATCTTAGAGATCATTTCTTCAAGAACTTATAACTATAATAAAAAGAGTAGCTATCGAGTTTCCTGTCAGGATCCGCTGATAGAAACGACTTTCCGAACTGGTGGTAACTTAAACAATGATAACTCATAAGTACTTTTTGTATTCTATTCTATTCTATATGGGGTTGCCTCATCATCACTTCTAAATTCTCCCTATTTTGATTGTACATAATTCAAGTCTTCTATTAAAACGAAAAACAGCTGGATATGTATAATTCCACAATACATAATTAATTGTCATGTTTCGGCGTATTTATTTAACATATTCATACTATTTCAAAGTCATACAATTCTCTGTAACTGGATTGGTGTTTGCTACCATTAGATGAGTCATGTTTGTCTATTTCTGGTCGCTTAATTGTGTGTATTAGATATTGTAGTCACGATTTCTTAATCACGCTGTTGATATTTGTTATCTCTATCCTGAATTTTCTTCTGACCATCCGTTCAAACCATATTTATATAATACTAGCTGATCCGCGCGACTTCGCTCCGGTAGCATAATGTTATATTTATAGTGGATAATGTAGCTTTCGATGGGATAGTTGTATGTTAATGTAGATGAATGCATGTTGAACCATTAGGTGGGCGTGACGTCCATGGGTCCGACGGAGTGCGCGCGGACGGGCGACCCCCCCATCGGCGCCACGAGCGTGTTCACCACGCTGTACCCCTATGCCGACGTGCTCAACGCCACCATCAGCGACGCGGAGGCCGCGCTGAGGATGAGGATGATATCGGGCACCCGGGGCAGGGGGAGGAGGGGGGCTTTAGTCGGCCTAACTTACCTACTTTGTTTATGGTTATAGTGAGCTACGGGCTAGATAATGTTTGGAATAAAATGCTTAAACGTGGTTGTGTGTTAATGTAATTTAATATAATGAATAGTGTTAGAGTAATGTTCATTGGGCTTGTAAGTCAGAGTCTAAATAACACCGTAATATAATTGAAAAAAAGAGATATACAAATACGGAAGCGGATAACTGCATGAAAATACAAGAGCAATAAAGCATTTTTGAGGTTCATCCCACAACAAAAGCAGGCATATAAATCTAACCAAGTTATCGCCATTTAACTTAAAAAATATACTGTTCATGTGAAAATTTGAAAAAAAAGGAAAATTGTGGACTGTGGACCGGCCGCGTTCTCCCGTAACTCGCGTTTAATTACTTTACGGACTCTTTTATATTTGTATTGCTTTTTGTTTACACCACACTCTGCGAACGAATACTACGGTCTGTTTGTTCGTACAGCTTGTGTTTAATAAATACATTGCTCTGAATGTTAATAGTGTTGATATTTTCATTACGACTTGCTAAAGTCTTTATGTAGGCACTTTCAATTAGTTTTGTTATTTGTAATTGGTTTAAATCTTTCTTTTAAATAGAAAAACTAACATACTTTTACAAAGTTCTATAAGGTGTAAAGCAGCTATTTAAGTCAAAAGTTCGAAAGCGGCTATAATTATACGATTAAAGTTGTATAAATATGGGAAGCCATTATGGAGCAGAGATAAGCCAGCAGGCCTTATTTATGTAGTACTTGGCCCATTAAGGTCGGCTGATCGCACCATCGCCCGGATCCTATCTGCTCTATTGTGTCCTTTATCCGCTATTTATTTAGGAAACGCATTAAGTCTCGGAGATTAATTGACTCTTAACAATACAAATTGTTCGATATTGCTCGTACGTATTTTTATGGCAAGGCAAGCGTTAACACGTTTATTTTGTCATATTTAAGGTCCTTAATTTCGCGTTTTCTTTCTTTAAATTGAAGTAAAACAAATGTGGGATAGTGTTATGAAAAAAATGTACACTTCTGATTCGCTCCTCCCAGAAAAGCTGTGGCGGAATTTTGAAGGATGTAATATGCCACAAAAAAGGGGGGGGGTCTATAAATCTTTCTAATGAATAAAAATTGTCTATGATATCTTACACACACACACACGCGTGCACATTTTCTTTTATTTAAAAAGAGGAAATCCGAAATGAAATACCGAATATTTATTATTAAAAGGGTTTTCATATCACATGATGGATTTCTTTGTAGTTTTATCCTATTTCTACGGATAGAAAGGATTTTATCTTTAAATAATGTTTCTTATTTATTATTACTTTACTAGCCGTGTTCCACTGTTTCACCCGCGTATATATCCCGTTCCCGTGGGATTTCCGTGATTAATCAAATCCTTTCTAAGTTTCTATCTACCTACATGCCAAATTTCAGCCCGATCGGTCCAGTGGTTTCAGCTGTACGTTGTTAGATCATTATGTCAGACAGTCATTGTTGAATTATAAATATTTAGATAATTTAAAAGTATTTCATAAATACGTTCCGCTTTATTTTAACTTATTAAAGTCTTAAGAAATAGGAGGGTATATAATACGTGTACATGAATATAAGAATTTTCTTGTGAAAATCAGCCTCAGGGCGGCCTCGTATGGTGATCTCATTTTATTTCGGTGGTTAATATTCAGTCAACGGAATTCCACATTACTCGCCTTGTGAATGAAATTCTTTGCGGTTTTTGTCAGTTTTATTTGGATCGATTTAGCGTGGGCGTGGGCAACAACTGCATATCATGTTTTTCATTTGAATTAAAGCATTTAAATGAAAAACATGGATTAAAGCTTCGTGTTGACATTTTTGATGTGTTATAAATCTCCAATTATTGATTCAATTACGCAGTTAATGAAAAACCGTATTAGAATAAGGATGCAGTTGTCTAAAGCCTCAGTTATTCAATGAAGTTCAATCTAAACGAAGGTCAATGGTATGTTATATTAAATATCATTGACGAAGGCTCAATACAAGATATGACATATTAATTTGATAGCCAATCGCGTATGAGTTTTGATTCACCGTGTGCAGTGAGACGTGCGTGTCCAATGACCGCTCACGTCGACCTTTCGGGATGTCAGAGTAACTTTGATGTTCAGTGTACGTCAAAGCGATTGTGTGAGCTTGTAGCAGATATAATTGTTAACTGCCTTTCGTGATGGATTATCGATTTATATGCTATTGTGTTGAAAGGATTATATATCGGTGAGATCATATTTATGAAAGACATTCTTTCATCATTAGAAAGCTGCATCTTTACTGAGATGATAACGACTTAATATTAGCTACAGGAACGAACATGGAACAGCTAGTATGTAATTAAACTGTTACACTTAAATAACTTAAATAAAAGTAAGTACAATAACGTTATCCCCATCTATAAAACCTGCATTCTCGATAAAACCGCATGAACACTTCGGAAACTTGCAGTCGCAAACCAGATGATAGAATAAGTTCACAATATGAATATCCGAACTTGAACGAAACTTTGCAGAAGAATAAAGATTGATCACAAGTCACAACGTCCCATACTCCCATGTCACAAGGATGCAAGTTGAGTGTGGACCTGCTTAATCTCCCCTCGTTTGAGTGGGTGTGCTCTGAACAACGGGCGACGTGATTACATCTAGCACCTGGAGTTGTTACGGTATTTGCAGGTGTATACATGGAGATTATTTCATGTAGAATGTAATTAAAAACTTTGATTATCGTTTAACGGCCATTTTCAATAATGTATCAATGATTATGGATAGATTGTTATGTCAGATTAAATGACAACAGATAGACAAAAGTCATAGCAAATGTATCCGTCGATAGGATATTGAAATCAAAGTAAGTGCAAATAGATAGATTTGTCTGACTTTAGTAAGCAAAACAAAGGATAGACAGAATATTGAAAACGGCCGTTATTATATTAAGACTAGTTTCTCAATCTGGTTAGTCAAACCTTAACTTATCTTGTTATCTTTAAACATTATTTGGTTTTGAATATTGACTTTAAATATAAAAGCCTCATAGTCTTTTTTTCATATACACATATTTTATATTTGACAATCCAAAAATAGATGCATTCCAGTTTTAAATGAATGAACGAATGAATTACTCTTACAGCGATATTTTCCAGATAACAACAATCTTGCATTAAATTTAACTAATGGACACCTATACTTTTAAAATAGTTTAAAACTATTCTACAATCGTTGTTGTCAAGCAATGTACCTTGAAAACACTTCATTTAATACATTAGTATGCATTTCGTTCCTCAGCATTAACTCATCGGGATGGAAGTGTTTAGCATATATATTGTGCAGATGTATTCCCCGTGTTAATTCCATTATTCCCTATTAG
>LQNK01002585.1:83554-112786 GCA_001586405.1 Phoebis sennae | reverse complement strand
AATAAAAATAGAACGAAATTAGAGAATATATTAAAGCCTCGATATTATGATAATATTGTCAAAGGAATTTGCAATCATAACGTCGGCCTCTTTAAGCAAGACATCTTCAATGTTATTACGCGCCTGGATCGGGCACGCGAATTAAAATAACTGAAAGCGCTGATAACTATCCCTAATCCCTTTCTATAAAAACGCATCTCATCAACCAGTCTGCTAATATCATCAAAGTGTACGGGTTCCATCTTGGTCCGTACACAGATAAAATAGATTTACAGGTCTATTCATATGGGACATATTAAAATAAAAATTAAAATACTTTTGAAAGAAAGAAAGAAAAAGAAAAATTTATTTCGACACACACAATTTCAAATTACACAATATACAAGAATAATATTGAAGAAAGGTAAGATTATATACAAGGAAGTAAAGTTATATTAATTGCCTTTTTTAATTGCTTTTATTGCCATAAGCAAGGTTTTTCACAATTAAACACTAGAAAATAAAAAAAATATAATAAAAAATAAATTTGGCAAAAGGCCATGACTCAGCATTCACTTGCTTCGTAATAAGACGAAACAATACTGCTTTTCAGTCACCCCCAGAACTAGGAACTGAGTATTAGTTGTATTATCCGTTTTCATAGAGAATAACTAGCATATCTACTTGGTTTATTTTTGGGCTGCATTAACGCCGGGTGTGACGTCACCGCCATAAGTGCCGCATCACGGCATCGCTTGGCGGAGTGACCGCAGGTCCGATAGCGGCACTCCCAATAATTGCGACCCTAGTTTGGATTTCACTGTAATTTATCTAGTATCGACTGATATTCTTGATACATTATGTTAATATTTGAGTCTAGGTGATTTGTTTAAAATTGGCAATGAACGAAGCGACTTATGAAGTGTTAAGTGACCAGGACAACAATTATATATATTTTGTGTATCCATAAATTATTTAATTAAATTAAAAATAAATAACAACCCGATGGGGCGGCAGACCGACACGACCGGAGGGAGATCAGGCGCAGGACGGACGGCTTTACGTGCTCTCCGAGCCATGGGGTGTACCAACACCGCTAACTTTCCAGACTTAGGGCAGCTACTAAGATTTTTTGTTAGAAAAATCTCAGTAACACTTTTTCGGCCCCACCCGGGAATGGAACTCGAGACCCTTCGGCCTGTAGTCAAAGATGCAACCACTAGACCAATGAGGCAGTTAATATCTTGTAGGGACACACATATACAAATACGCTGAGAGCTGTGCCCCGTGGTTGCACCCTCGTATGTAGTCCGTTCCCGTGGGATTAAAAGTATCCTATGTCCTATGTGCTTTGCGATTAAGCACACGTTTGTTACGTATGAAGACATTTACTTTGAACTGCCCAGAGTTACACAATGTATAAAGTGCTACTTGTTAAAAGTACGATAGAGAGATTCTATTGAACGTAGCAAATACAATTTTATTTTGTTACGTTCGCTAAAAATGTTTATCTTATTTCAAAGAATGCTCCAATAAAAGCACAAGAGTATAAAGTTTCAAAGTGTTTGCGCCAATAATCTGTAAAGAGACATTATTCATAGATCCTCTCGTCACCGATAAAATCATCCCCTTATTACGTCAGCTCATCTAATTAATTTTTATTAATAGCTCTGTATAGATATCTAATTAAAATTGTTTGATGTTTCCAGTAATATTGTAGTGGATGGATTATGGATATAACCAGAATTACGTTTTTATTATGATACCACGTTTTTATACTTATGTTAATTTTTTCATCAACTTGTTTATTTATTTATTTTCGAAGACACTCCACGACTTATTTAAGAATACATTTATGAAAAATTACATCTTACAGACTATGTATGGTGAACTCGTCACTTATAGGAGCACAGCACTTGTTTAAATTGGACAGTTTGAACTGTAACTTAAATGGTTTTTCGTCTGATTAAGTACTTACGTTGCCCGTGTGTAGTGCTTTTACCTGCTTATCATAATCAGAAATATTTTTTTAATCCTTCTGTTAGTAACAAAGATTAGTGCAGCTAAAACAAACAAACTATTCGCTTTATATGATCGGTATAGAGATACCTATAGCCTGGCCTATAATATAGTCTTTTCAAATCATACAATTAATGTATTGAACGTTGACATTTACGAAACGTAACAAATTTATACAATGTGAGTAAACTCGTTGTAAAAATGTATTCGTTCAACTTTATTTGTGACATGTTTTATTATATTTGCCTTTTATCTCAAAGTTTAATCCAAAAGGCATGAGTAATTGAAACACGTATTTAATATCGAATATGTCTGAAAGCCTAGTTATGTTTATCAAATGTTTTTTTTAGGCATTCAACCACAAAAATATATACTAAAAGGTTTATCTCCTTGTTGTACCCGTATTCTCGAGAACGAACTTTTTCTTAGTAACATTTACCTAGTAAATGTATTTTAATATGGGTGAAAGAACTTTAATATACCGTTTGGTGAAATAGTTTTTACAATCGATCTATTTACAATTAAAAAGATGCAAACAGTAAAACGTTTTCCCAACGTAAACATTTCTGAGACGTGACTTAATAGTTTTGGGAATAGTGTGGAAGAGTAACGTCTTAAATCAAACGACACTACAATTTGGGCAGACATTCAGAGACAATGACGTAATTCGGAGTAAAGGAGGGCGATTTATCTGAAGCCAAACCCGATCACTGGCGTACGGATTGCTCCGTCCCTTGAAGTGACAGGCGCACCCTGGCGAGACGCAAAAAACTTAGGCCCACAACACACGAGAGATTTTATAACTGCATTTACATAGTCATTTTTGAAATGGTTTTGTAAGCTAGTATTGTTCATGAGGTTTTTATGATTAACTTAAAGAGTGTCTCTCGGTTTTAAGTTATAGTTTTTAGGTATTGACCATAACTAAAAAAAATTCAAAAACATTTTTTACTTCCTGGCGATTGAAGGCTTTACTTGTGGTATATTTGGAATACACAGCAATAGCGGTAAAATAGTTGATTAAAGATAAAATAAGACTAATAATGACTCTAAATTTATACCAAATGCATTATCAAGTTCATCATTTCAGATAATCTGATAGAGCTCCTGAGGCGCACATCCCTTCGCTGCACAAGATTCAAGATTCCGCGGCGTGTTGACTTCATTACACAATCACGACTTATTAGTGCTGTTTGTTAGGGAACGGGATCAACTCGAGGAATCTATTAGTGTTTAGTTCTGTTTGAGTTGGAACTGTTGTGTTAATTGTTATAATAACAAACACATAAATGTGAAATGCAAGCCAAGTTCTTGATATTACTATCAAAAGAATTGAGATCCATATGGGTGCCAAGTTCTGTTTTCACTCGAGATGGAAATGAAGCTCAAGATCTGACTGGCGTATTTTGTACGTACCTACAGGTTATGTTACCTATGTTCTAAGCTATGTTTGTAATGGATTTATGCTGTATAAGTTCTTTTAAAAAAATGCTATGTCAAATCTTCAAGTTTATTTCTATCCCAAATGAAAATTTAGTTTTGATTAGTGATATCGAAAACTTGGCCTTCATTTCATATTTATGTTTTAGTTAGGATATCATAACCTTTTGTAAAGAAATTATTATTAATATTCGTCAGAGGTACTTTTGAAGTGCCATGCATTTTTTTGCTTGCCACTGATTAGCAAGGAAGCTTCTACCGAGAAGAACCGGCAAGAAACTCGTAACATAAATGTCTTGTATAAAAGTTTTAAATATTAAGTTAAAAATCATTTAAAGCGAGGCATAAAGTCGTCCTTGTATTGGTGTCCTAAACACCAAACTATCATTAAGTGATGCGTGGAGCGCAAATTGCGTCGGAAATGGCCTGACCCTGACTGATGGACTGCTTTCCCACAAAAACCATCTCCACGACATTAGAATATTTCTCATATTGTGGTATTTTTCATTTAAATTTTTCTTTAACTTCTTGTTGTTGGTAAATTTATATATTTTTTAAGTTGTTATTAATAATAAAAGTAAGTCGGATTTATTTGATTTGCATAGTGCGCTTTGCATACGAAGTGCTTTTGAGTTTACATAAAATTACATTATTCATCTTGTAATTAAGCTTTGAGAGCTTTTAAAGTGGATCTTAATATTTAACCATTGGCACACTATATAGCACAGTATTACCGTGGGGGTAATATTTACGAATGGGATACTCTCATGTCAAAATTGTTATTTTCTGGTGTAACAACTAATTTATAGTGTATAAGTATTTGAAAATGATTGTTTATTAGCTATCGAGTTTTCATAGTACATGTTAAGTCAGTTGTAGTAATACCCGGAGTTGTGCCAAATACTCGAAAATATTTGTTACAATTCTTTATCAGTAATGAATCGAGTCCTCAATAATTGTTAAAATTATCTGAGAACATGAACGTACATGAGTAATTCTTCGTTCGCCAATCAAAGCTACTGGAAATCTGGTTACTCTAAGAGGCCATAACGTCCCAGTGAAAGTTTTAACCTTTGAACTATGTTTTAGTTGCGAGTCTTGGGTAACTAAATAATGAGTGGTTACAACTATTTCCCTGTGAGTTTGCACTTATATTGCAACGAAGTCCTGGATATTTCATTATGATTCGAGAGACGTAAATAATTGTTTAATTTATTTAATTCAACATCCATCGTGAAGTTATGTTCAAGTAAACAATAAAATTGTGGTCAAAACCAAATAATTTTAACCTGGATGGTCAAGGGGAATTTATCTACGAAAAAGTCGCCAAGCAGTCGTTACTAAAGGCACTATTAATATGCCATTTTCGTTAACAGAAATCTAATTGTACCTATTACCGTTCAGTCTCAATGAAAGTCCCAGTTCAGCAAAACTTAGCAAAGTTATGGTTAAGTACTATTACTATTACTATTCAGTCGTCACCACAAAGCTGTTACCCTAGAATTTAGCTATGAAATACTAAATTTCGGTTACATCTTGACCATTCGTCATAAAGGTTCCCTTGTCAATACGCCATTTTCAGTAATGAAATTGTTCCCGTAACAGTTGATTCCCAATGAAAGTCCGAACGTTTGAAGCCTCTGCGAGTTGTAGTGAGGTAAACAGTGAAGTCGTGAGTGTCACCGCAGAGCTATCAGCCTGGAAGTTCGGTAATTCGACACAAAGCCGCCGCCCGAGCGCGCCGATATTGCTCCACAACCTGGCCACGCACTAGGGTTGGCTCTTGTTCTCTTAATCTACAAGAAAACGAGTATTTTGTTAATAGCAACATGAAAATATTTCATTCCCCCCAAGCCAATTTCACTCATTTTGTACTCAATATTTTTATACTATTTGCGTACAACATTTTATCAAGTTCTGATAAACCATATTCCAGATGTCTTCGGACTAAGTTTTTCATACTTACAAACATATAAACATACAATCATCCGGCCACATCCACTCTGAGACCTCGCTTATTACAAAGTTTTATATTTATACTGACCCGATTGGCGCAGTGCATATGGTAATGGTCTATTCTGCCCGAGGGTGTGGGTTCGTTTCCCACGAGTAGAAGAATATGATGTGATGAACATTGTAATTTTCTACAGTCTGGGTGTAAATTAATTTATAGTATGTATGTATTAAAAGTATGTTTAAGCATGTCTATCAGTTATCTAGTTCCCATAGTGCAAGCTTTGCTTAGTTTGGGACTAGATGGCGAATATTCAGGAATATTTATTCTTATTTGTCATATACGGAGACAACCCTTGTAAATGAGGTGGTATCTCAGTGCAGTAGATGCACAGCTCGTTATCATGTTGTGTGTATAATGTTGTGGTATATCGACGTGGCATACAGCCATATATTACGAGTGGCAGTTCAGGTGGGACAAAATTTGGGACATTTACAACGATTCAACGTTTTGTAATTAACCTTTCTTACCTTCGTCAATGGCCAATAAAAACTTTGAGAAGTGTTTTGCTAAGTATAAATCATGAAGTTTAGACAAATTGCGACGTTAGATAGTTAAAGGTTTATTGTATTATATCGATAAAAAAATTCAAAATCAGAATTTTCTGATTGCCATTCTTTTTCGTCCTTATTCGGGCTCTACAAAGAATACCAGTTGAATTGCTTTGAACTGAAGTAGAAATTTGATTGCCAAACTCATGTCAAAATAATACCTTATGTCCATTTTTATCACTTTTTTTCCTTAATCCATATATGATTCAGGGGGTAAACCACAAAAACTTTTAATAAAAAACATGATACATAAGCTCAAAACATTTTTTATTAAAATTGTCTGTCTATAGGTCCCGATGTTTGTTTCATTTTGCGTTTTAATATCGAAAGAGCCGTGAGCCGAAAATTTTATAGATCAAAGGATTCGAGTTCTCTCAAACATGTGATGAGCTAGGGCTGCCAGATATAGGTTTATTACTGGTTGGACCAAAGTAGTTAACAATTAGGTGATAAACAGATCGAGAATAATTAAAACTAACTTCATTTCAATTTAAAGCCGGTGACATACTTTTTGGTAAACGATCTCTCTTTTTTCTCTTGCTTTTGTGTTTATCCTTCTTTAGATAATTCCCTCTTCCAATATGGAAGAAGCATCTAACTCATCTATCTGTGTCGTCAGTTGTCGTAAGGCAAAAAAACGCAAAATTTCTCAATAGTTCCCGCTGTTTTATTCGACAACCCTAAATAGGCCATAATTTTTGTTTACATGCATTGATCTTACTCTATTGTAGATCACTGGGTAGACGGAAATCGTAACTAGATTAAGTGTCTTGCCCCATTTTAAACAGCTTGAAACTTAATTGCAAGATATGAATAATGCACTACTCATGTATATTCTAAAGAATATTTAGCTCGAAAGCTGAATATTCTAATCATATTTATTATCAGCGATACAAATTCTTACAATAGTAAAATAAGTAAAATTTATTATTACATAATTTATCAACTTAGAACTTTATTTACTTTCAAATTGATTAAGTTTACCGCATACATAGGTAAATGAATTTATTCCTAGGAAACACATTACACGCACACTGCTACCTTTTTTGTTTTAAAAACACTGACCAAACCTATTGCTAATAGTTCAGTGCCTAGTTGTAGAAAGCCTATATAAAAGCTAGCACATATGGCATGAAATCACTTTTATATCCGTTTCCATTGGCGTCTGAAAGCTTTGTCGTGTTCAGACCACGTTGCGGACGGTCATCGCGGGTTCGTAAAATGGTGGAAAAAGGGAATAGGCGGGAGGTGTGAAGGAGCCAGGGAGGTTGGGTGAACAAAATTAAAAAACAACTTGTCGTGCCTCTGGAAAGATAATAAATCTCGATGGTTCAGAAGGTTCAATTTATATCGCATTAAATTAAATTATTTAATATTAATAAATATAAAAGCACACAATGAGAAAAATGGATTTCAAGCTGTAACATTTTCTAATTAATGTATGTGACCGAAATATGTTCTATTATTATAAGTATATTATAAAATAATGTTTTAAATATCACGAAATACATGATGATGGTTATTATTGAGTTTTATTTTGTTATTAACTATAATAGTCGAATGTTTTAGTTAAGACACATTTACCACATAATGTTCTCGAGTTCTAAAATGATTGTAAAAGTAGATATTATGTTAATTATACACGAAGGTTAGTGACCTGGACCAGGGCTATAAAACAGGGGCGATAACGGAGATAAGGAACAAGACGCGGAAGTAAAAAATTACGAGTAATTAGGTCAAGCCCCCGGCGATGTTATTGTTGGTATAATCCGATAAGCCGAGCAGGGCCGGGTTAATTTACTAGCAATTTGCGTTCCGTCAGACGTCTACGGAGCCCGTAGCTCGTAGCTCGTTGTCGCTACGCCGTAGACTGCATTTACATGTTAAGTGTCTCGCACGTTGTGTAAGCTGGTTATATGCGAGAGTAAAAATAGCACAAGTTTCTACGTTAGCTTATTTAAATAATGGACTTCAAGTCTATAAAGATGATAGTTATTACTGTCGTAACTGCAAGGTTCTAGGTTAGTTATTTAAATAAATAGCGAAGTGGTAAACACTTAAGTTACAAGTAATATTTTCTATTTAAAACATGTATTATTAAGTTACAATATTTTAATAATAATTTCTACAATCTTAAATTAGAAATAAGTCCTTAAAATAAGTTTTAAAGGAAAAGGAAAATATAAAATTTTTATTTTCGAGATAAATCTATAACAACATGCTGTGGAAAAATCTGTGTCATTTTTCTGAGGTTTTATGTAGGAAGGAAGCCGTGACTAGTTGTCGGTACTTTAAACTTGAAATATTCTACAAAAGGACAGACTGAAAATATTGCTTTTTTCACTAGTTGTTGTTTTGGTTTCTTTGCTCATAAATAACTAATATCAGGATAGCAATGTGATTTTGAATACTTAGCGTGTGTTACTGGAACTGTTTAATTTATTTATTTGTTTTCTAAGACACTCCAACGACTTATTCACTAATTGACTAGTACATTTATGAAAAATTACATCTTACATACTATGTATGGTGAACTCACTTAGTAGTGCACAGAACTTGTTTAAATTGGACAATTTTTACAAATTGCACAAATTTTGAAGAATAAAAATCAGACAAAAACACTAATAGATATACAGGTTGGAATTTTCATTTTTGATGCCAGCTAGAGGAAAAGTAGTATGATTTTGGAAGATAAAAAATTTTACTCAAAGAAAACATTCATTTAGTTTTGATAGGAAAGAAAACTGCATTCAACTATTTCCGTAAATTTTCGACAAATTTTCTTAGATGCCAACCTACGTCTATGAGATAGTCTTAATATGGTGATTTCAAGGTTTTCCTTTCATTAATCCTATCACTTTTGATTTCATCCTTGTCATATACGCGCAGTGTAATAAAAGAAAGGTTTTTAATAATTTTAAACGAATCCAATCGATTCTATGCGCGCTAATTGTAAACTAATTTTCGATTTTTTTTCTTTGGAGTTTTCTCTCTTTCTTTCTCTCGCAGTTATCTCTCAGTAAATAAAATAAAAAATAAAATAAAATAGACTAGCTGTTCCGCGCGGCTTCGCTAGTAACGCCTATGAAATGACTGGACTATGTGATTCAGTAAAGCTTTCTGTCTTTCTTTCTTTCTCGATGGCGAAAGAATAAGGATTTGAAATAATAAAGATGACAAACAAACACACAAATGTTTCCTCTTTATATCTGTCTACTTTCTACTTATATAACAAATGTGAAGGATATAGAAGCTATAAAGTAAACTAATATAAACAGAACTTAAGCATAAAATCTATCACACATTGATTCTCCCGTCGTGGGAAATCGAACTGATAACGTCGCGTCGGACGCAATAGACTTTACTGTGCTCTGCATCAAATGATGGCGCCCCGAGGGAATGTTTCTTCGATTTTCCGATGAATTAATATCTTATGTAATAAACGGAAACATTTGTGTGGTTCAACGTTTAGTACTAGATAATTGGCATAAGGGTAGTTCATAATCTGAATTTTATTTATTAAGTTTGTCTTTAAAACGTTACAATGTAATCGAGGAAAAATTTTAAATAAAAAGTTATTTTTAAATTTAATTATATTAAAATGTTTACCATGTCATGACAACAGACCTTTACAAAGTTAAATGCAAGCGTATGATTTAACTAAAAAGTGAAAGGTCACAAAAGTTCCAATTAGTCCACGCAGTGCCCGGCAGAAGTCCCACTTCACCGAGCGGGACATTTCAGCCACAACTTCGTAATGCACTAGCTATGTTGCGAGGTTTTTAATGTTCAAATTACTTGCTTTAAAAATATACTCAAATTTTTAAACTTGTTTGGGGAAGTAATTATTGATTAGGGATAATAAAACTTATAGACTTAGTTCCAGAAAATGCTTTAATTGCAGTTTAACGGCCGTTTTCCTGAGCTGAGCCATATATTTAAGTCATCCATCCCCCCAATGCCTAAAAACAAGAGCATTTAACCAGTGCGTCCTACCCGTGATGACATACGGTGCCGAATCGTGGACACCAACTTGTGGACTTATTCATAAGCTCAGAGTCGCTCAGCGAGCTATGGAGCGAGCTATGTTAGGGGTTTCTCTGAGGGATAAAATCCGAAACGAGGTTATCCGTCAAAGAACTAAAGTCACCGACATAGCTCGCAAAATTAGCTCGCTCAAGTGGCAATGGGCCGGTCACGTCTGCAGAAGGACTGACGGTCGGTGGAGCCGACATGTTCTCGAATGGAGGCCACGCCTAGGTAAACGTAGTGTAGGACGACCTGCAGCTCGATGGACGGATGACTTGAAGAAGGTGGCAGGTAGTGGATGGATGAGGTCCGCACAAGATCGAGGAGAATGGCATGCTCTGGGAGAGACCTACGTCCAGCAGTGGACGAGTATAGGTTGTAAGTAGTAGTAGTAGGCCGTTTTCAATATTCTATCTATCCCTTGTTGTGCTTACTAAAATCAGACAAACTATTTGCACTTACTTGTCAATCTAATGTTATATAATCTGAGATTACAATCTATGACACATTTTTGAATACGGTCGTTGGTTGCCATCTACAAATAAATTAAACGTTTATATCTTTAAATTTTTCAAGAAAAATACATAGCATTCAATTTTATAGCATACTTCGTTTTTATGATTCACGGCTTCTGATAGTTTTCCTCTAAACTGCGGGAGCGAAGCCACATGTAAATTGCACAACATTGTAACAAACAAATATAAAATCTTTTATTCCAGCACTAACCGTTGAACGCTCAAACAATAAAAACTTACTAGACTCAATATCACTCGCTACTTTAAAGTCGTCTAGACCTCAGCAAGTTTGTCAAAACACGGCCAATAGCCACAATTGCTCATCTGTCGAAAGCACCCGCAAATTGTCCAACTTCGTACCAGTGTGTGCGCGCTGAGTGCAGCTGAAGTATTCCTAACTCGAATCACAACTCGTGTGAGGACTAAAGTGGCCGGATTGTGCACAGGATACGACGGAATATGGCCACTGCAGTTTGATAAGGTTATTTTAGAAAGTTCGCCAAATTTGATAGATATAATAATACTACCTCTCTACTCAAAAATACTTGTTGTACAATGATTACTTGAATAAAGATTATTATTATTATTACCATACGTAGGTTCGTTATTTTTATATAAGAGTATTTCGATACGCGATGGACGAGTTTATGCGTATAAGAAACGAAACGCTGATTAGGAAAGAAAGTAAAGCCTGTATATTCCAGCACACAACAAGTTATGAGGGTTTTCTTATTTATTACCCTCCTCCTGGATATTGTATCTATCTCGTTAGAGGGCCCAATTTTATTGGTGGTCCATATTCCACCTCCGATAAAATAACTAATACTAAAGTAATATTTTTGACCATAAGACATGAAATTGAAGGGAAACAAAATGACTTGATACACCCTATATTAAACATATTTTATTTTAAATACATTTAATTATTATATTGATAAAGCAAGTGAGAAAATGTTATAAAATTACAAAAATAATAATCATACTTTCGTAGTCTTACAACTTACAAAGATTGCGATGCTAGGTTTAGGATCGATGATCGATTTTAGTTTGATGTCCTTACATCACTTTTTCCTAATTCTGCTACTATTTAGAATTTGTTTAAAGTCCCTATATACATTTACATACAATACATATATTTTTCGTGTCATCCTGAATTTATATTATTTATGTTTCAATCTATAGTCTAACGTCTCAGCACAAGCTTAACAAGGCATTACAACTAACTTAAAGTTTACTAAAGTCACCCATTCAGTAAATCAAGTTGAATTCCAAGCCCTTTATGAGTATCATTGCAAGTTATTTTTAAGTTGTTAGTAAAATGCTCGAGCGGAGATCTCTTGAGCCGGTGCCAAGTTCACTTATAAGTTGGTTTTGGCGCCAGGTCGCGTCAGTGGTGCCAGAAAACCTAAACATCCCCTTTTCATGCTTATCCATCCTTTGTGTGAAAGGATATAAATAATTCGTGGTTGGACAAAAATGATTCAGCCTTTAGACAAATTGTTACTTTTCATATGTGTATTGTGAGATTTTACTGAAAACGTTCAATGGTTACGTGAATTGAATAGCGGCTGTGAAATAACACTTCAGCACGAATTGTCAGGGTTTTACAGTTAAATCACTCTCAGAGGTCATTAAGCTGTTGTGGAAATGTGTTCAAATTAACGATGTGTATATTATTGTATTTGTTAATTGTTAACAGCATTAAAATTTATAAAATGGGCTTAAAATAAAGCCAGACATTTAAATGGCGGCATTGTGATGATATTCTCCAATGTGCAACGCAAATGCACAAATATAAATAGGTGTTTGATTCTTCAATGTTCTATTTTGATTCTAAAAAAAGGTATCAATTTACACGTGTAAAGCGTAAAATATTCATATTTCTAAACGTATACTGGCGTTAAATCACAAACCCGAGAATGCTGAACAAGATTATTTTCCCCCAGGGTTATTGTGGAATTCGTCGTCGGCGACTTTTGGGGTCATATCAATACCATTTATCAGGTGGTCGGTCGGACCCCTGGCGGGCCGCTAACGACCTGACGTATAGCGGTGCACTAAACGGTTAAGATAATAGTCGTGTTTCGAATGTAAAATACTTTCGACTTTTGTTGGATTCCCTTTAAGTTTAGATTCAGTTGTAAATCCTGGGTAATGAGAACAAACAATGTATAGTCAAATATATACAGAGTCATTTAATAGACTTTATCTGATCATGAACAAAATTCACGTTATTTGTTTGTAAATGCAAGCAATGTATAATAGTTGGTTAATCTCTTTCGAGATTTGCCTATTTTCCCAGCTACTTTCAGGGAGATATTATATAATACATACGAGGAAATTACATCGTACATTATTTAGTAGTAAAATTTGCATAATAATATAAAAGATTATAATAAATTAAGTAATTCACGGAGGCCGCTTAAGACTAATGATGTACGCGCGTATAAAGTTAACATGTAATGTGAATTATACGCGAGGCGTGCGAACTGCTCCTAAACAGCGGTTACTGACGCCGATCGCGTTACACCGCTACATTATGGCCGGGTTGAATTACTGACAGCACTTTGAATGACTTAGGCTGTTTATACACTAGCGGACAAAACGCCTACTTTTCTTAATGGTCGTTTGAAATTATGATAGAAACGATTCTTCCATATTTTTTATTAATTGGTCATTTTATTGTTTGCTATACAGTGTAAAAATTAATAATAATTAATGAGGTTGAGTGTCAGTTACTATCGAATGGTTGTTTTATTATTTACAGCAAAATATTTTTGGTTACTACAATAATACCGTTTGAAATTTTAAATTTTAGATCCATAAGAGAGGAATTGCAATGCGCCTGATGCCTCTTATCAACGAACAAGTCAATTTTTTCTACCCGACATCGCTCTAACCACGCGATGTAGAATAATTTCTGTCTAATCATTGCCTCGTTGGTCTAGTGGTTGCATCTTAGAATACAAGAACTCGGATGGAGCTAAAATAATGCTATGAAGAAGAACAAAAAGTCTCAATAGCAGCCCTATGTTTAGAAGCTGGCGGTGTTGGAACACCCCCATGTCTCGGAAAACACGTTGGTCCTGCGTCTGATCTCTCTCCGGTCGTGTCAATTTGCCTTCATCGGATATAAAGCGAAGCAATAGAGAGTGCACCTGTGTTTGCGAACATGATTGTGGAACATAAGCCAGAAACACAGGATATACCTGCGATCCTGTCTGATCTCAGTTGAGATTAGCCACCATGACCGTTATCGGTCGGGGAGACATTATAATTTTATTTTCTTTTTCATGTGTGTTCACTGAATATGATTGTAGGACAGCTAAAGATATTTAAAACGATCTGTTTGTAGGCTCCAATCTTAATATTATTATTACCTTAGCTAACTCACGTTAACGCTCGCCACTGCCGCCCCTAACCACACACTCGACCTTATTTACTAAGCCTCCAATTTATTTCTCAACCTACAATATCATTTAATTTACCCTCCGTCTCCACGCGGGCTTACCGCTAAACACATTTCCGAAACATAGCTAAGTAAATACAGTTATTAATATTCAATAATAATAATAATAATAATAATAATACGTTTATTTGCTTTGAACATGGTAGTGCTTGGTGTTAGTTTACAGCTATTTAGTTACAACATGTTTTACCTTAAAAAGGCATGCAAATGTTAGTATAATATTATGGGTACAATACAACAAAATATTACACAATTATTATAATGTCACAGTCACACAATTTAAGTCAAGCAATTTCAAAATTATCAGTCACATATTCTTGTCAAACTTTTTGTCTCTCTTATACATAAAGTCATTTAGGGAATAAAAACAGTAATGAATCAACCATGCATGGAGTCTATTTCGAAACACCTCGAGTGGCAACGCCTTCAAACAGTCAGGTAGGTCGTTGAAGATTTTTCCAGCCATGTAGAACGCATTGTTTTTGGTCATTGCCAGTCTGTATTTTGGGGTGACAATTCTATTTGCAAACTGTTGCCTTAATTGTCTATTACTCACCTCGCTATTAGTTTGAAAATATTGGCGGTTTCTCTTAACAAATGTCACTAGCTGTTTAATATACATACAGGCAAGCGGTAGTATGCAATAATGTTTGAAAAAAGGTACACAAGACTCGGTAGTTTGAATTCCAAATATTGATCGTATACACTTCTTCTGTAATAGGAATACTCTTTGAATTTCAGTTGAATTACCCCAAACTAGTAGACCATATTGTAATGTGGAGGCAACATAGCCATGATAGGCAGTAAGGGCAGCCGCGATGCCCGCTACTTCTCTTATTCTTCTGAGGGCATAAACAAAACGGTTTAACTTTTTGCAAATTGCATCAATATGATGTTTCCATGTGAAGTGGTTGTATTGCATTAAATGTATTACCTTCTGTATGTCGCGGTAAATTCTTTTTCTTTCATTAGTATTTACGATAAAACCGACGGAACTGGGGCGGAACAAAAAGCGGGTAGTTTTTTCACGATTTTATTTTTGCAGCACAATACGAGAACAACCTACAAGTGAAAAGGTTTTCAAGTCCCAATACAGGTTTATTTATTGGACACTGGATATATATTTTTCAATTGATGGATTAATTTGAGACGAACAAAATGGCTTTTATGTTTTTTTTATTGAATTTGAAAAAAATACATTCAATAGCTATGATATTAAATTGTGAATAGCTCTGATGTAGAGGAATCTAGGTCACTAAAATGGAAAAATAATAACTTTTTGCCAACAAACAGAACCGACTTCCCCACATTCAAAAGTAGAAAATAACTTTTGAACTCTATCAAAGTCGGTGAAAATCTTGTTAAATTGAAAATAGGCACCGACTTTGCTTAGATTTCAAAAATACAGTCATTGAGATTTTAAATTGATCGTCTAAACGGAGCACTTTGCCTTTATATTATTTGATAATTATTTCAGCCAAATATCTACAAAAACGATATGTTGGTTCCAGCTCGTCAAAAACATAAAACAGCGTGTCGTTTTTCGGTAGTTACTAAGACAAAAACATTTGATTATAAAAAGTTTTTTTCATATTCTGATATCCTTATCTTTTGCCACAAGTTTTTCTCGCATATAATATGTAGATGAGCCCAAGATACGAGCTCTTACTGAGATGCGTGAATGCCCCTCTTTAAATATTCCAGATGTTCGTCAGCTGTGGCAGCTTCGATCGAATTAATGGATTGGACACAAAAACCCCATTATGTCCATTGAATGTTTCACGAAGCCTCTCATTAAAATATCCCGATACAAGAGGCTAATTGCGGGGAATTAATTATGGACTCAAAATACAATCATTAGTTAGAGGGGCGTTATTTGAGGTGCTATTTTATTAAGAAAATATTTTGGACATAGGAGAAAGCTCATCATCATTGGCGTTATGGCTGGAAAAACTGTTTTTGATTCCTCTACAGTCCGGTACGCGAACCTACGGCGTGTCTTATTAAACGCAGATGCTAACGCAGGATGCTAAAAGAAATGTTGGAAGGCCGTTGTTTCAAAACAGATATGTCAGCCTTCAAAATAGATAACCACAATTAAGAGAAAATAGCGGAAAAGCGCATACAAGCGATAGACGAAGAAAATGGCTCCATAGCAACACGGCTACTTCGGCAAACATCTCCTGTCGGCGAGAGCTAAAGCTTAAATTATAAAAAGGTCTATTCCCAACGGATTTTTTTCGTTTTCGTTCCTTCTATCCTGCCAAAAATAATTTTGTTAAAAACAAATGTTATTGGTATAAATAAAAATATTGAATTATATTTTTTTTTTCGCGATTCCTATCGAAGTCGTGTCAGCAGAGTTTTCTTTTAACAATAAATCTAACTGAAAACCTGAAATGAAAAGTTATTGAAGTGAAAATATCATAATTGAAATCTTAATAATAACATCGGACAAAAGCGATTTTATTCTTTTCTTATATTTTTATTGAAAAACAAAGAAGACTGTTGTTTACTAGATCTAAAATATTTACCACTGACAACGATCACTCGTTAAGTTCGGAAATGAAATGAAATGAAATTATTTATTATAATATTAAATTTTTATAATAAAAAAAACAACAACGCATCCATAGATTAAAGTAAGTTATTAATTAAGTAAACATTATTATAATCAATTAGTATGTTATAGTTTAATTAAAATTATGCATTTGTCAAACATAAAACTAACAATCTGCCTTGTAAGATCTTTTGATTTAAGATTGAAGACATTATACAAAGAGATAAATACGACAGAATAAGATGTTCAATTAGAAAAAGCTTCCAAGCATTGCTTTCTAAACTATGAACGTAGTCGATCTATAAAATAGTTTAAACGTTTTATAAATTAAACGTATAGAAATGAGCAGGTTAATTCTAATGTTGGAGTTACGTCGTTATCCCGGAGAGCCCGAGGGACGTGGAATGCATTTAAACAGCATAATGTAACTTTATTTAACTCTGTTATTATGCCGAGCGTAAAAATGCGTCGTTTTTCTGCATAAATTCTCAGAACATTCCTCGTCTGTAAATAAAATGCTTTAAATTAAAAGACATTTCCTTTCTATACCTTCAGCGTCCATTAATTAATGATATAATTAAGTGGGATGCTATTAGATAGAACAAAGGCTATATTTCTTTATTATGTACAAGTGGGCAAAGAGAAGGAGGTAGTTATTTTTTAAGCAGATCGTCTGCAATATTTACAAGATTTTGTCGGCAATATAGGGCAATAAAAAAGTTATGGCGAGTCTTTATTGGTGCTCAGAGTGACGAGCTATAAGCGAGAATTTTATCATTGACTTATGAATTGACTTTTTGCAATGTAATATTTGGGTCAATGGAGCAATTTTGACTACATATGATATTCAATGAAATTCAGCGAATATTTTTTTTTTGTATATTTTTTTAATGAAATGTATTTTATTTTCTCCCACACATTAATCACATTTAGGTACATAGTAAGAGAAGAATATAAACTATATAATATATAACCCTGATGTAGACGTAATCTTTGCGCCTTGACGAGCATCAAAATATGTCTTTGCTGCAGTTTACTTCTTCATCTTTAACTCAGGTCACTTTGCGACTTAGCTAAGATGCCAGTTGCAATCCGAATTAAGCTTTGAACCTAATACTGCTATCGCAATTGTTATCTTCTAGTTTTAAGGTTTTGATTGTGGGAATAAATAAATTTACTATTATTATTTCTCTTGTTTAAAACTAACCACTTCTTTGTGCAAGTTTTGATTTAACTTATACAATTTCTTTTAAAATTGTGAGGGTTGCTCAAATTATTTCTAGATTTTAATATTATTAATATCGTGTTAGTTTTTCCAATCCAAGCGCCGTGTCCTGTTAAGCCCAGTGATTGTGGATAATGGCGACTCTTTGGGGTCGGGGACGGCTCGGGGACGGCTCGGGGACGTAATGGCTCCTCTCATGAGCTAATTGAGATCTATACGGGGAGGCGTCATCGGAGACGTTCGTCGTTCGTCTGAGATGGCCATTTCAAGCCATTTATACCAAGCTTTTGACTGAGCCAAGCGATGTTTCAGAGTGGAGATTGCCCGGCGCGGCGAGTGTGTGCTTGTATGTAAGTTCAGAATATGTATGTACGACGATTGGAGTAAGTAGTTAATTCGTCAGAAGTAAGTTGTTAAATCTTGACAGAATTTTGAATTGTTTAGAAAAAGACGAAGATGAGCGAACATTACAACCAAACAAACACACAAAGTTTTCCTCTTTATAATATTAGTGTAGACAATGCAAGGCCTAGGACGGGGCGAGCCACTAGTGAACAAAGTGTTTAAAAGACTTTAGTAGACTCCTAGATAACGCATCAAAGCCTGTCCAATTAAGTTCAGTTACTGATTGTAGATAATGGCGATCGCCGGCGCGCGGGAGGCGTAATGGCACCTCTTATGACTTAATTGAGATCTATACGTACTCCTTGTATAATTTTTTTATGTAGACCTAGGGTTTCTAAAGTCTTTAAAATATATGTGTTTATGATAAAAGTGAAACTTATTACTTTACAAAAATACTATAATCTATACATATAAAACTGCAGAAATCAAAATTCTGTGCATTATCATCAATATAGAACCCAAAAATGTAGTTATAATTTTTTTGCCTTTCTGTCTATCCGTATGTTTGTACGCGCATCACATGAAAACTACTGATTCGATTCGAATGCGGTTTTCACAGATGTATTTGTATTTTTTCAGTTTAATAGCAAAAAACACAGCAAACAGTTTTGCCTTCAATGTAATGTCTCCTTATCTTCCGCTTAAAGAAATTCATTTTTGAAGAGTGTACATTAAATCCCTATAAACACTTTAACACGAAAGGGGCGGGATTTCTTCGATAGACAAACAGCTGCAGATTAATTTATTAAGTGAAATAAAGCGCTACACCCGAGCAAGGAAGTTATTAATACTCGCGTTAAACGACGCTCCTGTCAGTAGGTAAACGGTATTGTTGGTTTTACATATTGAGTAAAACAATTTTAATGAAATATATGTATATTATATAAAGCACTAGCTGCGACCCAGACTTTTTATGGACATATAAGCTCGTCTCTTGAGGGCATCAAAGTCGAATTTGTTCGGAAATACCGCAGATGGAAGGTCATTCCACCGACTACCACCGAAGCCGGAGCGGGTCGCTAGTGTTATATAACACACATATATGTATGACGGAGTGGCGTCGATTAGAGATAATTGATAATTTTGTATTAATATCCAAGTAGTTCCTATTGTTTTAATTGCATTTTATTTATGTTACTGATAACATTGAATCAGAGCGGGTAACCCGAATAGGCTAGTAGACGTCATGACGGATGATGCCGGTTGTCTGATGGAGATTGTTAGCGGCGGACGTGGTGATCGCTTTTCTATTGGCTCTTGGCTTGAGACTTGGCTGGAGGCTTATGACGCTCTTACATGTATATAGCCTATAAAATATAGCCTATGTTACTCGTGGACAATGTAGCTTGCGAATAGTGAAAGAATTTTTAAAATCGCTTAAGTAGTTTTTGAACCTCTCCATTACAACCAAACAAACAAATAAACAAATAAAGTTTTCCTCTTTATAATATTAGTGTAGAGCAAAATATAATAAAATAAAATGTGATGCGAGACATTTAAACAAATCGACTTTTCGTGTAAAACTAATAGCTGTGTCGGCGAAATTTCCAGCAAAAACGAAACCTAGTATTTGAATATAAATGTTAATGTTATATCGGATTGAATAATTTATTGTTAGCTCCAATAAATACTTCACAACAACGATTACAGTAATGATTTCTTACTTTTATTTTCAATTGGAGACAATTATTTGTATTTAGCTATTTACAAACATTTATCTATCTTCACAAAGTATTGTAATATCAGCGGCTTTATTTTCGCTTTAATTTGTTATCTACTTTTTTACAATAAAATACAAAACATTAAGTGTTTCTTAAGTATGTAAAGGATAATTATAAGTCGGATGATATCCTTTATGAACATAAGTTCATAAGGGATATTACCTTTATTTAAATAATGTTTAAATCCTTGTTATGTATTAAAGAGAAAATGGAAAATTTAAACTAGTCCAGTTGATTTGTTCTCGAGAAGTTTACCGTAGCATGTAGAGGAGATAAATGATACAATGTCGGATCATTTGAGTCGCCTTTCAATTTGAGAGATTTATACTGATGCGATAAGGAACGGATGCAGCGTTATTGTTCTATAAACATTTTGTTTTATTGAACGAACCTTTATCTTTCATTGCGGTTTACAGTTACATAAATCAAAGACTCGATTTAAGTTTGAAATCTTTACTTGATATCATAAAGATGAAATATGTGTTTGTTTGTATTGAATAGGCTCCAAAACTACAGGACCGATTTGGATGAAATTTTGTACAGAGATTCTTTGAAGGATAGGAGTTTTTATCCCGAAATTCCTACGGGAACGGGATCTATACGCGGGTGACACTGCGGAGTTCAGCTAGTAATATTATATTTAAAATTTTAAAAACCCTGTCACAATCTATTTTCGATCAATGCGCTTTCATTTGAGACCTTACTCGAGTATAATATTTCCAGACACTTGATCTTCCCCACTTTCACTCCGCACAATTTTTAAACAACCGATTTTCATCCAACAAACCTAAGAAAATTTACACATATATCACTTTAAGAAATAAAAAAATAACTAAATCGCTTCATCCGTTCGGGAGCTATGATGCCACAGGTTCCTTGAGCTTAATTTCCATCCCGAGTGAAAACAGAACTTGACACCCATATGGTTCTTAATATTTTGTTAGTAAAATCGCAAACTTGGCTTTAATATCACATTTATGTTTTTGTATTTGTTTCCAAATTGTTAATGCTCACTTACCGCTTTCTAATCTCGTTCGTCCACTGTGCTGTCAGCTGGTGAGCGCCGATTTTCAAAACATCAATGTTCTAGAGGTGCTGAGAAGTGTGTGGAAGCAGCGTCTGTAAAGGCAACAAATTCAAGCTTAATATCATTGTCAGTCTGGTGAAGGAAGATGTTATATTGATTGCTTAAATTAAAAATAGAAGAACGAACAATAATACGAAAATATACTAAAAAAATTGAACATTGCAGTTGCTTTTACTCCTAACATTTAGAAACACACGCAGGACATGGTCTTCTGAAATATGCCATATGTTATCGTAGTAGCACTTCTGTTTAGTACGCTATTCATACGAAGTTAGTAGTACTACTTGCTACTTCATACTAGTTTCATCCTTTATACGAATTGTTGTATAGGTTTATATAAGTTATGCTGAATTTAAGTGCTTATTTATCACCAGATATAAAAAGTGGTGCTTGAACAAAAAACTTATTATTTATCTACCATTATACGTTATCGATGTAATATATCACCCTGATATAAGGCTGGCGATTCACAATGACGTGAAACTTTGAGCTGCGGACGAGACTTGGGATCGATGAGCCATCTGTGGCATTTCCAACAAATACAATATTGGGAACATTTAATAAGACGAACTGGTTTGGCTTTTATAAAGTTATAAAAGTACTGCTGTGTATTCTTATGAGTGGCAATCGTTTGATATGAAATTATAACGCGGTAAAACATTTTTTGTTTGCTAAATATTGGAACTTTCGGATGGGTGTGAAATAATCATTCTAACAATGAATGATTTCCAACAGGGTTGGCCAATCGGTCGATCGTGGTAAGGCATAAAATACGTAAAAACACTGTATAACGCGATAACTAACTACTGCACGCATCATCTTGTATAATTTTTCAGTTGCCGATCTGTCATGTCACAGTAGACTTCTTAACAAAGCAAGCAAAGCTCTCTTTTAAATTTAGACGTTGTTATTGGTAGATCACACTGGGTGTCGTCGGTAAAAAAATAGATCTTGGGTCTAAGCAAGTTGGACACCCCTGTTCCAATGTTGTAAGCTACATTAGTCTACATTAATACGCGAGTGAAACAGATAGTTAGTAAAGTAAAATAATTGAAGTTTAATGTCAGTGCTAAAACTACGTGTGTCAACTTTAGATCTGCGACGTAACAGTGATATAAATTTAAACTCAGCAGTCATCTATACCCTAAAAGTCCTGTGTGAAATCAAATAAAAAAGTGTAAGCTTTGTATGGCTGACATAGCTTTGCGAATTCAAGAGCAAGAATTAAAGCTAAAAATAGGATAGCAATAACATCTTATGTTGCTGATTGACCTTTCAAAACTCAATTTTTTGCGCGATGCAAACTACATAGTTCGCAATTTTGCTCTGCCTCTTTGAGGCGCACCCTATGCTAAAAATAGTATGCAAATAGTGGAGAAAAATGAGTCGAAACTTTGAAAACGGTTACTGCTTGTAATGAACTTTGAAGTGGAGTTCTGAGGGACAGCCGAGGACAGACTTCAGATCTGCTCTCATTAATATTCCTATCACTTAATGGTAAGCCATTGCTGGAGTAATTATAACTATTTGAAATCTCAAGTTTTATGATTGTCTTCGATGTTCTTAAGAGGTCGAACAGTAGCTGCAAATATTAAATTCATTTTCATAATGTAATTGGATAATATAAAATGTTGGCTTATGTTTTTATAAAGTGGCAATGATTGTACTCTCATAAAAATAGGATTTCAATTCAATAAATTGCGGTTGGTTTCAACATGAATATGAATGGCGCGAACAGTAATGAGTTTTCATTTGGACAAACAATGCATGTGCTCGGAATAGAAGGTCGGTGTCGCGGCCGCCCGAGCCCTCTGCCAACTGTTGCACGCGTGTGCAGCGCTAAATATACCTGACTATTTCGGTGCTAAGGACTGCTACACATCGGCGACTGGTAAGAATTAATTGTGAGAATTCGTACATACGATTTAGCATTCCCCTTCTATGACCTCATTCTGACATGTTCTAATATGAGAAATTTATCAAATCAAATCAAAACAAAAAAATCTTTATTCAAATAGGCTTATTACAAGCTTTTTTAATTGTTAATTTTTTTTATTTACCACCGCTTCGGAAAGTTGATTTTACCGGTAAGAACTGGCAAGAAACTCAAATAGTCGCCTACTAATTTCAACGGCAAAGCAAATAGTTACTTTCAAGGAAAAGCATAAATAATATCCCTGTTAATTAAAGAATTTTCTTGACGTTAAAAATGAGCAAATATGAATACCGTGCGACACACTTACAATTGTTCTGTGCATCGTTTTTACATTGCCTTGTACCAAGTGATTGCCACTTCTACGCTTCGACGACTCACAGATGTATGTTGGAAACGCAAACGGGTTTTATTTATTACATGCGACACGATCGGCTTGCAATTTGGAGACAAATAATTGTGAATTTTTCTTGACACATACTGAGAAATTATTAAGAAATGATTTCATAAAAGAAAATTTTCACAAATTGGACCATTATAGTCCAGAAAAGTATGCTGGCAAATTTTGCGAGCTTTGCTTGCTTTCTCGAAGCTAGCAAAGCACCTGTGACACTCCTGGTATAACTGGTATCCTGGTTGTTCAGGGACAACGTTGCTTCAATAAATAAAAACGTAAGGCAACAAACTTTAACTTTAGAACTAAAATTAAATAACTGTAGTCCATAAATATCCATTTCTAGTTGTTTAATTAATATTAAGTCGTTCCGGGGAACTCGGAAACTTGCAGAAATCCGTTTAATATTTACAACGACGTAATTGAATGCAAGCTCTTTCTGTATTTCAATAAAATTGATGGAAAAGTATGATATTTTAATGCTTCCTTTGCTTTTAAGAGAAAATGGAATGCTTTTCCCGGAGCGAAGCCTACTTGCACCGATATATATTATATACTTTATAATGTACTAGTTGATCGCACGGCTACGCTCCTGTAGAATAATGTTTTATATATAGCCTTTAAAATATAGCCTATGTTACTCGTGAAAGAATTTTTATAATCGGTCCAGTAATTTTTGAGCCTATTCATTACAACCAAACAAACAACGTTTCCCTCTCTTTATTATTAGTGAAGATAATAAAAACATTGAAAAATTTCCCGAGAGAATCGAATATTCTGCCAAACTCCCACACAAAAAAGGGAATATTATAAATTTTCCTCGATCGTTTAAACCGCAGGTGGAACTGTAAAGAAAAAGTAATTAAAGAGTAAGTTTGAAAACCGATTAACGTCCCACCTCGCAATTAGCTCGCAGGATATCCATTGATTGGCGACACGGTTCAAATTGGGCCTTCGGAGAATTGCGGCATCAAAGGACATGTTATTCCCCATTAATTTAGCGTATTTTTGAAATACTCAGGAGTGGTCGAAAATTTTAATGAAAGTTTAGCCTACAATTTGTGTTTACTATTTCCATATTTTTGTTTACAGTATAATTATTTATTTTTCTCATTTCCTGTCTTGGTGTTTAGAAAAACAATTGTGGAGTTTGCAAAAACAAGAAATTTATTCGAAGTCTAGTTAAGTTCTAATTAGGTATTGACTTCGAACAGATTTGGAAAATTTGATTATAGATAGCTGGAAATCCATCGCAAAATATTAGGTTATAAAGTTTCGTTTTTCAGACATTCACTCATGTCATAATGTATAGGAGGCGTGTACCCTCATCACTTCTTATCCTACAGCTAACACTGTCGCTGCGGTCGGACACCTGCGACCGATCGTAAACTGAACATCACCGTTAGTACTATACTTAAAACCCAGTTATCGTTTTATACTTCATTCACATCGTAGTGTCCGTTTTATACTGGCTTGATTTACTTTACACTATAATTTCTCTATTCGCGTTGTCTTCTATTATTTGTACAAATTTATTCTAATTATATTTTTGTTAAATACTCATTTGAATATTGTTTATTAGACATCAAGTTATTTATGTTATTTACGTCACTAAACGTGTTAATTTAGACTAAATAATTGTTGACGACTTTTAACACAATTGCGTCTATACCTACTTGCCTTAAAATAAAATGAATATCTTAAAAAATATTACCATAAATTTAATTAAGGAGATATTTAATTTGTATGGAAATCAGAATGAACACGTAAAGTTATGTGTCAATAAAAACCTTTCTATTTGTTTCTGCAAATCGTACAGTTAAGAGGCAAGACGCAGAATAAATAGGAGTAGAAATATCGGATTATATCGGAACCCAATTAACATAAATCGAGCCGATTCAATTTGCTCTCAACAGAAAACAATAACCAAGTAACATAATCACTTTTGAAGTTTTTATTTTGTCTCGAGAACTTTGTGCGTTTAATAATAACTTGTGATTAAAGAGCGTTGAAGGAAATACTTGTTAATGGATTTTAAACGCAGTTTATTTATATTACATTATTTTACATTATAATTAACCCGACACCGGCCTGTCACGGGTGACTGAGATGACAGTTGTCTTCAGCAAAAAGTATTTTATTTATGGAAAGTACTCGCGTGAACGCGTGATTCTTCGTGGTGAATCTATTGGTGTTTTCAAGATTTTTATTTGCAGCTTTTGATGAAGCCGTAGTTGGTGATTCCAGTTAGCCAATGAAGTCTTACGTCTGATTTCCTTTCATATCAATTTTTTGGTCCATTAGACGTCTGAATTTCTCTCATAACTTTACTATGGAAATTAGCATTAAAATGAGAATTTAAACGATGAGTTTGTTGGAATTATAGTAAATGTGGCGTCTGATTTAAAAGGTTATAAACGTCGTAAACCGGCGTGGAATGAGTCGTTCCCATGCAGAGCGGCAACTATGAATATTTATTGGTCTTCTTCATTCTGGACCTCCGGACTTTATGCTCGCGATTACAGATGAAATTGTGCTGCGTACGCGTATGCATTGGAAATGGGATGAATTTTTTAGTGTGATTTCTTAAGTTGGAAATACTTGTCATAAGTTATGTGTCATGTTCCATACCAGTGAAATAGCACGTGTAACTTCGGTTCCTCATATTTTCCGTCTTACTTTGGAACAAAATGTGCATGTAATAAACTTTGTTTTTAAACAAAAAGGAAAAGGACACGGCATAAAATGTGTATTTCGCAGTAAATGAAAGGGGGAAATTTGAAAATCTCTGGTAAATTGCTTCTGCGGTAATTAGAGATCGGACGTAATATTTCAAAGATACAAACATAAATAATCTTTATCCAAATGAACTCATTGGGGTTTAACTTATTTAACTTATTCATGGAGAATGGAGACGCCTGAAAACCTGCTCTGTTTGAAGATTTCGGTCTTTCCTTTTTTTTCAATTATAATTAGTTAGTAGGCACAATTTTTTATTACAAGCGTTTTTAATTTGTTATTTTTAAATAAAAAATGTATCAGAAATGTTCGAAATTTAACATGAATACAACAGGTTAGAATCAAAACATTTTGTCTCATATGTGCTAAGTACGCCGGCAACATTTTAAACGCTGGAAATAGAAAAGTGTAATTGCCCCTACAAGGTCCTCGATTCATGCACTGCGGTAAAAACTCGGAGGTGAATTCACAAAATTAGATACAATTAAACTTTTGCTCGGAGCTTCAATAGTCTGTTTTATTCAAGAAGGATGTGACCGTTCTTGCGTGTTGAGCTCGGAGAGTTTTGAGTCGAGAATTTTACATATTTTATGAGACAAAAAGGTAAACTCTGTTCAGTCACGGTTACATATTAATTAAACAGACATTTGATGATTGAAAATTAAGAGTAGCTTCGGCATACTACGGGGAAGTTACCATCCGGACAAAAGATGGATATGTCCTGATGGTTATGATATGATATTCATATAATAGTAACAAATCAACCAGATGTTTTGTATTTGCTTTCGATAAACCAACAAATGCACGTTATTTAATACGGCCCACACAAACAATTTGAAATAAAAAACGATGCGAAGTAATTTTATAGTCGAGGAACTAACGGATATTGGTTGATGAAGTTTGCGGATCAGCTCTTTGTGTGGACGCCGATTTGTATTTCGTTTCGTTAAACTTTCACTGAAAGGAAACCGGAAATTTGCTTGAAAATAAACATGGCCTCTACAATCAATTGACGCTGAAAGTGAAATAATGAATGTATGAACGATCAACTTGTGTCTTTTGCTATTTTTTGAAAGAGGTATTTTTTGTATGCTAATTGTTTTTGTATTGTTTTTTCTGCCCTTAATAATAAAATACAACTTCCTTCTTAAACTTTTTCAAATATTTTAATGTCTCGTATATACTTTTCTTTAACATTAAGTGATTAATGATTATCATCGCCCATGTTGTCTGTTGCAAGTCAGTGTTACCGATGCTACTCTAGTGTTTATAGCGGCATGATACTGAGCAGAAAGTAGAGAATGGCTTCAGTGGCCTCCATATACATATTTATGGAGTTAAATAAATCGTTTTTGTCGTTCCAAATTCCTTCAACAGCAATTCTAACACTAAACCATCATAAAACAACAATGGGATTTTTATCGAGTGACATAACCATTTAGTTATGAGTTGTAACAATTTACGGCGTGACGTCACGTGGTAAACATTACGGTATTTGGCGGCCATAAAGCTCGCATTAACATTAATTAAGAACTCCATAAACATATTTCGTGATATTATATGTAAGGGCCAGTTTATGGCGTCCTGCAGTTGTAATATCTGGGGTTTATGGGGCAAACACTATTGCATTTGTTTTGGCTTGTTCACAAGTATATGTATAATAGGAAGTATTTATTTGCCAATAAATAAGAAATGTCGAATGTGTAGCCGATTGATTGCAAAGAAATAACTCGATTGATTTGATTCAATCTTTGTTCAGGTAATTTTTGAGGTAAACACAGGTTTTCCGGTTAAAATAAATTGCAAATGAGTACTTTTGTTACGTTTGCCTAATAACATAAACAATTGACGTGCTATTGGTCGGTCCCTTGTGAGGCAGGGGTAGTTAGGTTAAGGTTACCTACATCTGGTTCACTGATGGACTCTATTCAGGGACTTATTAGTCTCTGTTAGTCTTCTTGATTTAATATCGATGCTGTTTTGTGGACAAATTTAATAAATTAATAGTATAACCATTTCTTAAAGACAATTTTACATCTGAGCGTTTTATTGAATGTTTTAAGTGACTTACATTTGTGTAAAACAGCAGAATGGTTTAAAATGCTACAGTCTTGGAATAACAAACTAAGTTTTTTTAATAAACCTCCAATTTTGTTACAGTAAAAACAAACAACTTTAAAAATATGAACGCAATCACGATTTCACGAAAGTATAATTCATATTTGGTCGAAAGTTCAGAGCGATATAAAAAGCAAACAGTCGTTGGCGAGCACCTGGCGCGACGATTTAATAAATACCGCGTTTTTTAGCACTTGTGTCGCAGTTCTGTGCGGAATAAATTGTGAAAATCCAACATTTGCTGCGTAGTATTGTCTATGACGCTTTCCAATATTTTTAATAACTTTTTCAAATGTTTTTGAACGTCCATCGTCGACAGATATCACGTAAAATATTATGTTTTTATTGAGATATTTCGTGATTTTGTTCTAGATTTTATTATGATAGAAATTTGATATTAATGGACTTAGTTTGTTTTTCATTAATTTTTTTTCTATTTTGAAAAGGTTTTTAATTTTTATGCGCAGTGTATGTCCGCCCATTTTCTCTTAAAGATTTAAAATTTTTGTTTATCTATACTAATTCGAACATAAATTGTTTTTATATATCTTTAGTGTCTGAAGTATATAAATATCGGTGTACACACGTTGAAATATGTGCGCATAATGCAATACGATGGGCTGCCAAGGCGCGCTTTATTGCGTTACGTGTCATAATAACAATATGGCGTTATTAATGAATCATCTTGATATTTATTCGCCGAATTGTTAGTAATTGATTGTGTGATGGGCTTGTTTAACGAATTAGATGTCGACATAGCAATTCTTATACAGACAATTTCTGTATAAAAGTGTCTCTTTTTTGTTGAACTTTGGTACATAAATCTATATTAATAGTAAAAGTATAAAGATGAGGTGTTTCTTTGCTTATTAGCACAAACTTATCTCAAGAGTTACTGGTCTGATTCTATTTGCGTAGCCGCGCAGGACACAACTGTCGTTAATCGTGCATTAACATTTTGTGGATAGATTTCTATTGTTGTAAGTTACTATTTCTCATTGCCAATTCTTCCTTTTTTCCACATCTCTAGATGT
>LQNK01002585.1:66272-82838 GCA_001586405.1 Phoebis sennae | reverse complement strand
GATGTCCTCGCAGGACATATTAGAATCCTCTAATAAATTTTCGTGAACTCTTCGTATAGGCGTATTGTCACATTTCCTGCGGGATGTTATGTTGGTACATGAAGGACAAAACCATTGCTTGTTCGATCCCTTAAGATGAGTATTAAAGTAAGACGCACTCATATTTAGGCATACTATATGATAATGTTCCCTGCATTTGGAACAGATAAGTTCTTGATTTTTTATCAGTTTATGACAGGCTGAACAATTCATTGTAGATATATGGTGGTAAAATAACTTTGATATTATAATTAATGGTAGAGATGATATAAGATAACTACGATATAAGATAACTACGTCGGAGATAAAAATTAGTATCAACAATGTTTCGTTATCGTATTAACGATGATATATTGTAGGAATAATATTAAATATATGGCGGTAATAATACTAGGGATGATTAATGGAAATTATTTTATTGACGGGGTAAATAAAAGAACATTATATCACTTAAAGTTGGAGATGTTGACTCCAAGGAAATCCCCTTCACACAATAGTAATTGATGATGTGGAACAGAGGAGAGGGGCCGAGGGGCGGGTGACATTGTCAATCTTCAGAAGTTACATGTGTTATGTCCTATGGTTGTAGGTGAGCATTAAATAAAAGATTCAAATATCAGTAAGTAGGCTCACAGCTCAACGGATACGTCTCCACGTCACAGATGACAGGTTTGAAGTGTCAGAAGTGACACTAGCGCCCCACTGGTCTGTGTGCTAACATTTATTATATATCGTGAACACCACAACATGGATCTGTCTTATATTAAAAGTATAGCACTTAACATGTAAGTCTATTTCATGTCTATCAGGATAAAGTCTGAAGGAAGAAATTATTATTAAGGAAAAATTAAAAGAAACTAAACATTAAGATACTGTATGTTTTGATTTATGAAAATAACGATGAATTAAGATTTTAATCAAAAACTTTTTGTTGTTCCGAGGTAAACATAGCATTTTTAACAGATAATAATAAATAACAATTATTTTTTGATGATATTGCAATCTTTATTTAATACGAACAAATATTGGCTCTCAAATCATACAATGATGGATGGATTCCATCGAAGTCACTCTCAGTGAAATTCGTGTATGCAGAATAAGGCATTTAAGCCTTCAGGTTAAAGAAAAAGTATGAATCTGTAGTCAAAATTAGCGTGAGCCGCTTGAGGGCTTTCTATTCTTACTTAGTTAATGACGCAGTCGTCTAATGAAACGACATCTTTGCCTGGAATTAATTAATTCGTAGAAGCAGGAGAATAAAAAGGTTTTACTTTAATGTAATACAAAGAGAAATCATGAGAAACACTATTTGTGTTCACTGTTAAAGTAATTTTAGCAGTTAATGGCCATTACATATTTTAAATCATTTATTTATTCGTACATTATTATACTATACGTATTTTTCTTATTAGAGTCTTATAAACTTACATAATATAAAGTTCGTACAAATGGCATTTCAAAATGTTCAGAATGTAACCCTTCCTCTCCGCTCCCCCCATCTCTTACAATATCGAGCCCCATCAATAAGTATAGATCGCAATGATTCATGGCTTAAGTGGATGGAGTTCCCGAACGTTCGTATTAGCTTGCCGGTGATGAGCTCGGCTTCAAACAATGAGATAAGGAATAATGGCCCGAGTGGCGCACGTAGAAACACAATCTACCAAATCGTTCGGAGGCGCGCGTTTCGGAGATTTCAAACTTTTTAAATCAATTTTATTTTATTAGCTTCTTACTCCAATTGTTGGATTTCTACGGATACGTTGAGCAATGCAGATCGAATAAAGTTTGGTAAGATATACAAGCTGAAATACTGTCGTCTTGCGTTGGCTCAATCTCTGAGGAATAGCGGATAAGTGCAGTAGGTTTTCTGAGAGATTGAAAATAGATGTACACATATAATGTCATTAGGCTCCGTCGGACATTTACTGTGTATATAAAAATCCATTTTAAGCTCACCTGTCACTTTCATCTCTAATTTAGAAAAAGTTTTGTTTTTATATAAAAAATATTTCTTTAAAGAAACGTAGGAATTTGTAGAACTGAACTGAAAATGCTCAGTTTATTTTGTTATCTGATTAAGATTTGTTGGATCGACATCATTAAAAGCTAATAAACTCGATACCGTCTAAATTTGTAAGATACCATTAAACAAGAAGATTGTATTTCAGTGAGGATTGATAGCTTGTAAAGTGAAGCAATCTGAGCGTTCAGGTGCCGGCCGTTAGCCCGCCGCGGACGTGGCTGATACAGTGTTACCGGCGAATTACGGGAGGACGGCGGTGAGGAACGACCGCTCGGAGACTCATCACGATACGGAATTACTCTCTGGTGCAGTATTTTCTTTTACTTGACGGCAGATTACCTATATTAAGAAATTAAAGATTGGATGCGAATACGGGTGTTGTAAATGCGACTCGGAGTGTAAAATATATTCTGTTATATTGTGTCTTTCGTTTTGTTTATTGGGATATTTTTTAAATATTATGTTTGTTTTTTTTACAAATATGCGAGTAAGCAGTTAAGCACGCAATATGATTTGTGCTCACTTGATGTATTTGTGTGATGTAGTAGAATCAGGTGTTATGTTTTCAGTACTAAATCCTTATGATAGTATGAACTCACTCTGAGATTTTCATAAAATTGTAATATTCTGAGCGGAAAAGTTAAAATTTATGTCACCTCTCGTAAGAAGCTAGGCGTCGTCATATTTTATGAATGACATCGAGCTAAGGAAGCATTAAACCGTGCTATTTATAGCTGTGAGGAATAATTGCTTTGTAAAATATTCCGAACCAATAAATAGAATATGTTTAATAATTGTGTCACCTTTGTTCGCACGAAAACTAAACACACACAATATTTTGTTCCCTCACACGGTTCTCATTGATGTATTCAATATAAAATGTTCATTCACAAACTAAATTATAACGATGCGTTGTGTTGCTAGAGACAATATTTTATACACAGCTGTGTTTGCGGTGGCAGTACTCAAAAAGCAAGTTATTTATTTTATACATGCATATTTTGGTAGAACATGTTTATGTACAATTTTTATTCAACGAAAAAATTGGTCTTGATGTATGAGAATAAATAAATATCCTCGAATACTTTACACGCCCTAATTGAAACCTAATATTAGCAAAGCTTGTAAAACTAGAAGCTAAGCAATTATATTAATCATCGATATTTTCCGTGGAAACAATAACAAAACGTGGGAAGGTTATCCAAATAGAACGGTAGTCTCATAAAGCAGTCGATGACTCCACCCAAACCCCAAATTCAGGCTTTATTTTGTTTGTAATGTCTTTTTATGGTCTCGTGCTTTGTCTTGAATAAGTGATGTGTGCGTAAGAAACGAGCGCTGTCACGGAATTCCGAATAAAAGACAATTGAAAACCTTTGGACCGTAAACTTGGCCAGATGCTCTCGGTGACGGATTTCGGCCACTGTGGAAGATTTTTCTTAAGACTTCTTTTCTTCCGTTCATGACTCCAAAAATTTGTTTTGTTTATTCAACAAGGTTAGCCACCTGTATGTTTCTCATTAAACGATGTACTTTTGGCTGTTTTTACTGAATATAGCAAATAAAACATTTTACGTAATATTTGTATTCAAACACACTTTGAATGATTTTGTAAATAATATTGATTCAATAGTACTTTTTTAGATGTAGTATCAATAAAAGAGATGCCGTCATTTTCACCCATAAGTTACATACTTATTTGTTTCCAAATAGTGAGAATCCTTTAAAAGCAATCTCGCTAAATCTCGCTCTACATCACAGCCCTGACTTGTCCTAACAGACTCGCTAGACAAATGCCTCCGTTGTGGAGACAATACATGTTTACTGCGAAGAATTCCTCGGAGTCATTCAGCGCCACTATCAATTCTACCTCGGGACAGTTAGCTCGCTGCTTCATTTGTCTGTAGGACAGAATAATATTGGAGCGGAATGTTGAGTATATATAAGTATTCTTTTTCATTGCTCGATGTGACATGACATGTTATAAGGTGCTGGAAGATACTGAGCATATGTGTTAGCCATGCAGTAGTTATAAAAATGATGGTGCTTACTCAGGACGTGTTTGCATTGGATTTTTATAAATTAATCGCGATGAAAAAGGCAATGGGAACTATTCTAGCACGTAATTGCGAGAAGCCAGAGTTTTTGTGTAGCATTGTGCGCAAATATCAAGATGTCGTACTGAATAATGAGTGCTGGGTCTAATAGAAGTTCAGATGACATTTGCAAGACCTTTGTCCGAGCTTGACGCGTGACGTCAGTGGGCAAATTGAGGTGACGCTAAACTGATTGAGGCGCCCTAGACTCGCCCAGGCTACACCTAATCCACTTTGTTAATTACTGCCCGTGGATTAACTCTCTTTCGCTCATTATTTTAACGAGTTAATTCGGATGAAAACTTATTTAGACGTTAATTGCTAAAAATACTCGTATTTAATAAGATTTATGGGCTTTGTATATCCGTGAATAATTATCTTAAAAATACTAACTTCGTCTAAATTATAATTTGGAAAGCTTTGAAAATAGAAATAAAATAATTTCACTTCTTTTCAGAGGTTTAATAAATAAATTCAATGAAATACCATAACTGTCAGAATATAATAAAATTTAAGTTAAAAGTTCAAAATAGGTTAAAATAGTAATGTTATACTATCGAATGTAGTATTGTTTTTCTAAAATGTAATCCTGTAGAAATCAAAGAAAGTCTTATATCAAACATCACACAAGGCTGTATGTAAGTCGCCATATATCAGCGGAAAGAAAGGCTAACAAGTAACACAATTGTATTGTGAAACTTTTCACCGCTTCCATTTTGTCTGAAAACCGGTGATCGATTGCTCTCGTTCGCGAAAGCATTTAATAAAACTCACACTTTATTGCTGTTAAATATGCTTTTTAAATTTATAGTTAATATTTATTACTTGATAAATTGTTAACAACAAATAACCGTTCGAAATACATACTTATAAATTCCATATTTACACAAAAATATATGATTATCGTCATCGACTGAAACAGCCGATGTTAAATGTAAAGCAAAACTTAGCTAATTGCCTACTTTGAATGAAATTCGGTTAAACTCGAAAATTTATTAATATTCCCGCTTTGTTTAATATTGGCTTGAATAAACCTTTCATCATTTTGTATTTCTATACAAATTTTGTAGGCTATACTAACAAAAATATTTTCATAATACCATTAACTAAAATTTTATTGTTGTTAGCAATATTTTTGACAATAAATATTAATGATTTTAAAGCTTTATGAAGCAGATTCATTGAATTATATAAATTAGTCTAAGTACCATCAAAATGTACTATTATGTTGAATCTGGATAACGCAAGCTGCTGTTGAAAAAGAATACTTGTTTTGTTTGAAAAATGGCCAATTATTCTGGCCTCGTGAATCCCTTGTGTTTGACGTACATATTAATGGTTCGCTTGTCGGCTCATCTACAATTACAACTACAACAACGACTGTTAATCAAATCATTTGTTAGACTAATACCAATTTCATTAACGATTTCTTTGTTAGTTACGTTCCATTACTCTCCCACGAATATTTTATTTGAAGTTTTGATTGCAGCAATTTTAGAGCGTTTCTATTTTCCAAGCAAATCCTATAAAAAACTGATCAAATTGATAAAAGCAATATCTGAAAACGAATATTCTGGTTTAATTCCTATTATTTCTAGAGCTAGGGCCATTTTTTGGGTAGATGTTTGTCAAGCTGACAACTTGTCTAATGATGCTCTCCCATTATTATGCCCCGACATGGAACTGTAGGCCTGGCTGGTGAGTCGTGGGTTTTTTTAGATCTGGCAGGTAGAAAGTCCCACCAAAAAGAACTGCCTTTTTAAGAATAATATATTTTAGTTATAAATAATACCCTACCCCTATATTTAGTTATATATAATACCATATTAAAATTAAAAGTTGCCTCAAATACATTTATAAATAATTATTAATCTCTTTGCAAAATATATAAAACAACGCGCCTGGCAATGATTAATCGTGTGGCTTATTATATTTTCTATTCTCTAATCATTAAACTACAACATTTTAAAAATTGCATATTGCCTCAAATTTATCCACCAGCCAGTACAGCTAATCTGCTGTTCTATGTAAAGGTTTAATAGAAGAGGCATCATACAAGTTTTCAGCTAGCTTCAAACACCTCCCTAAAATATAGTCCCAGCTCTCGAACGATATCAGTACAACTCCATATGCGAATAGAAATAACCGTTTCCAAAAATACATTTTCACATGCAAATAGCACATTTGTTCAGTGGATTCGGCATTGCCTCACGCCTGCGGGTGCCCACTCAGCTGGATCACTGGCACGAAATAGACAATTGAATTCAATGCTATTGGTTCTGTTGACTCGAGCGCGGCGCCTGTCACTGAAGCGTTGTTAATGTAGTTTGTCTCAATTCGGCTCATTTTGATTTTAGAAATAAGCTTTATACCACGAAATAGATAGCTACAGGAGTCAAACTCGTTTTCACACCTACCCATATGCGACACACAAGGACGCGGGTGTTAAACCTATGATATGTGTCACACTGGTCCGATGTAGCTCTAGATTTTGTGTCTATGTGGTGTGTATGTGTGTGTTGCTCGCTTTGTATGGAGACTTCTGTACCTGTCTACCTATTTTGTGTCTATACTATAATAAAATGAGATTTTAAACGAAATTTTCGTTTTAGCAACTTAATCCGTAAACAGACAATTACATTTGTTTGTTATATCATCTATGATGTTTATTACTTGTTATATGATTTCTATCGCTAAGTACTCTGAAAGTAAAGAAAGTTACTCTTTCGATATTGTGAGCTTTACTATTAAATGATAAGTAGATAGTTGACTAATTCTATAGGTATACTTTAGAGTCAAAGTAGGTCAAGAGGGCATTTTACAGCGTATGAATAATTATAATCAATCAGTCCACAACAAACATGGGTCGCGTCGCCGGCCCTACATCACGTCGGGAAATTAATAGCTAATGAAGTGTTGTGAGCGTCAAGTTTGGGGCCTAGGGGCTGCCCCATTTGTTTTACTTAGCTCCTATAATATTTAAGCTTCCTGTGTTTAATATTCACGTTATCGATACATGACCGCTTAGTTTAGTCTAGTGGTTGCGTCCCTGACTACAGATCGAGGGGTTCCGGATTCGAAACCAGGGTGGGGCCTTAAGAAAAATGTTATGTTATGTCGGTTATGAGAATAGAGGTATAGAAAGTGCATCTGTATTCGCTTGTACTCTTGTGCACAATAATATCTCCTGCGCAACCGGCTAGTCTCTGTTGGGATTGGCCACCGTGTCTGAAATCGGTCAGGGCTATTAATGTTATTATTGATAGACGATTAACAAAGGTTATGGTTACTAAAACGAAGCTTTTTTTTGGCAAAGGCTTGAAGTTGTGCAATGCTCCGCAATTAATCTAATTGAACTTGGCAGTGATTCTACCACAATAGAAGACCGGCGATTCTCTACATTGCTTCTGATATTATGGGCATTCAAAGGTGACAGTGTTCACAAAACGTATATTACAAAGGCTCCTTTCCATAAATATCAAAAAAACGCAATAATTTATTTTTTAAATCTGTGAATAATATATTTCCCATCCGTAATGGGAATTTATACAAAAATTCGACCGAAGATTTCGGACTTTATCCATTAATATCCGAAAATATGACTTTAAAATATTCTGCGGGTAGTCTCTATGGGAACATAATCAAGCGTTGTCTGAAGCTTTGACAATATTTTAATTAATCAACCCTCAAATTGGGCCCGGAGCCGTTCGTCAAACTCTGCCCAAGTAATTCAGTTACAGATAACTTTGAGATTAAATTGTAAGAAAATATTTAAAATATTTCATATTATACGCTTCATAAACTGAATATTGATTTCAATTTTTATCATATTATTTAAAAATGCAATGTAAAATAATTTTTGCATTAGCAGTTAACTATTAGATTCGTGAAATTTTTACACACTGGAAACAGATATGCGAAAAGACTTTTCTTTTTTTCATGAGTATTTAAAAAATACTTAATATTGCTACAGTTTAAATAGATAAGTTATAAATTAAAAGAAGTAGAAAAAAATTAAAGCTTGGTGTGCATTAGTATGATATATGATATGAATATTATTAGGGAATTCACAATGAATATCTTTAACAGTATATACTAATGCTATTATGTAATACGAGTACAAACGAAATATCTATTAAATATTCATAGCATTCACAGAATCATTAGTTTTAAAAGATCCGAACATCATTAACGTGTGCTGGTAACAGTAATTACGAAAATCTTCTTATTTCGAATACTTTCCTTCCCAGTATTCCTCCTCTGACGTCGGCCCCTCTAACTGAATAATATATCGGAACAAAGCTCTCATTTGGGAACATTAATACGCTAAGAACTTGTAATTGACCCTTCATTTTTAATGGGCTATTACAAGTATCTCCGTTGCTCATTATTTTTTTTGTTTAGTAAATACATGTTGGTTATATTTGTTCATCTTTTTGCAATGTCAGGTATCGAGACATTAAGTTAGCTAGTAACTATTTTGATGACAAGACTCGAATCTAAAACGAATCTTATTAAATCTACATTAATATTATAAATACGAAAACTTTGTTTGTTTGTAATAAATAGGATCAAAAACTACTGGCCCGATTTAAAAAATTCTATCACCATTCGAAAGCTACGTTATCCACGAGTAACATAGATTATATATTGCGCTATGGGATGAAAGCCACGAGGATCAGCTAGTATTTAATAATTATGAAGAGGCCCTAGAATATTATAATTTAGGAATTAAAAACGTTTCCCATTCCCGGAGTAAGTTAAGAAGGAAAATGTTGTTACCTAAAATTTAATTGCAACAGCCGTAATCAGAATGGTAAGGGAGCGCTCTGAACGCAGGGGAATTTCACCAATTAGGTTTAGACGCAGTTACATTATTGTGTTAAGTACACGGAACAGCTGCCAACTGTACCGAATGTAAGTTTCGTTAATATGGCACGGTATTTATTAGATATGGAATATATCGGTATGACAATCCTATCCTATTAACATTAAATATCAAAAATTTAAGATTTGTTAACTGTATATATTACATACTTGTAACATCGTGCGCTGAACGTATTTTAGTGGAGCGATCTTTATAATTGGTTAAAAACTGGATTTTACGTATGGTGTAGAATTTATTTAGATCTATTTTAAAGATATGGTTATTGAGTTATATAAATCTGTCATCTACACACACAAACATACGTACTCACACTCGAACTGATATGATATTTATATAATTGTATGCTCTCTTCTCCCTTCATTACTGGAAAAATAAATATGTTAATCCATATTCACTTGAATGTCATAATATATTAATTTATTGAATACATGTTTCAATCATTTTTATGGGTGGGCCCTACGTTCCGAGATACAGTTTTTGAACTATTCAGGTGCATCACAAGTAGAATTGTTTCTTTAACTTGATCCACAATAATTAATATGTATAACCTTTTTCTTGACGAATAAATAATATTATATTTATTTACAACGTAATATTTTAATTTATGTATTCCAATGTTATCAATTATAATTCCAAGTATTTCTTTGCATTGATAATTGGCTACTCTTTATTCTTTTTATTACTTCAGACTTCATGCCATCATTAACGAGAACGTTTCTAATACCACTCAATGTTCTCGTAGAATAATACAATTCAATATGAACATATTGAAAAAAAATTGCTTGCTTTTAAAATTAAAAATATAAGAAAATTCACTCACGTCTCGTTCACGTAAAAACCAACTAAGGAACTTTGCAAGACGTTTTTGTGTTGAAGTTTTCAAGTCAAATATCCAGTTTCAATAAAAGTAAAGTCAATGTAGAAATGCACTTATTTCATCAGCGTTTTCCATTGTCTTTCTCAAGGCACGCACCTGCGTCGCTTATCGTTTCACGGGCCAAGTTGATCACTTAATATTAAGTAAATTAGCTGTTCCAAGTAGATTCACAATAGAAAATGTCGAGCTCGAAAATGTGAAATTGGTAGGTGGGGTTACGAAGATAGGGGGGTAAAATAGGCGATTTTCAAATGAATAGAGTCGAGTGTAGTGTCAAATGAAAGGTTTTGATTTATATACATCGCGAGGTCTAGCTCGGAACGAGCCACTAGTATAGTCAGTTTATGTAAGGACTAGTCCCGTCCACAGTTAATATTTACTCAAACCCTTCCCTCCTCTATAACACGAACTAAAACACTATTATTATAAAGGATCATCGAACACTGTCGGTTTATGTAAAGCGGCGCCTCGATGAATATTCATGCTTGCATTACAGAGGTTTTGCAATCACAATGATTTAATGACTAGCTTAAAAGCTGAAAATGAATGCTTTTAAAATCGTTATTGGTTTTTAGTAAGCCTCGGAATGAATAGGGTTATACTGGTATTGGAGTGGTTATCACACAGTCATACTTACGTAACGTACAATTTCCCTATGATGATAAAACGAACGTAAAATTGACGTCTATAATGTATACTTATATCAATTTCCCTGTTCAGAATATAACCAATTTTTTTAATGGTATCTCAAATAAATTTTTATTATGTCATCCTGTTTTGAGCTATAGGTAAGGATTAGAGTTATTTGTATGCCAATCTTACAACATTTCAATTTGAATATTTCATTGAAATGCATCCTATTTGAAATTTATGATTGCCATATGTGACCGATTTTTGTGAATGCTGAAAATCGGGTTGTAAAGGATTATACGGTATAATTAATAAAGATATGTATTGATGTTATTCAGGTTATTTCTAAAAAAATTAGCATAACAATCGACACTGATATTATAAAGAGGAAAGATTCGATCTTTTGTTTGTTTGTTTGAATTGAATTGGCTCCAAAACTACTGATCTCATTACTACACTAACACTAATGAAGATAGGCTTTATAACATTATGCTACGGAAGCGAAGCGGTGCATAACAGCTAGTAGGTATCCCATAATTTGCTAAACACCAATGTACACGAAACAATGCAATAAAGAGTTGAAGAGCAATGTTCAATTATTCCCTCCACACCGGCACCCGAGGAAGCCCCGAACGTCGGTAATGACCGGGAATGCTCCGACCTCTAAATTAACGTTTAAAAATTCCGAACAGCTACGACGCGCTTACGTTCATTCGATTATCGCTACTCAACGCTTAGGATTTCAGATACTCGCAAATATTTGTATATATAAAGCAATGAGAGAACTTTGTTTACGTACTTGTCATTCTATATGACTTTATTAATAGCTATTAAAAGCTCTGTGTATGTTTAATATCTAATTTATTCCGTTTAACTGAATTCGAATATTATACGTACATTTAAACTGTGACGGATATTAAATGAAATGCATTTAATGAAAACTGTCGAATATTGGATTTGAATTCCTCATTAACTTTGGATTCAGCCAGAGAATTCGAAGCAAATTTTAATGAGACCAGATCGACCTTTCCCAGGCTTAAACTGCATTTCATGATTAATGAAAAATGTATTTGGTATTTTTGAATGTATTAATTTATTCATATTGAGTGAGACATTTTATAAATAAAACATTTTTAAAACAGTTTATCCTCACTTTTAGCTAAGTAATAGACTTAACTTAACTCGTTGGTGAACCATAATATGATAGAAATGGAATCGATTGTAATAAATCCACAAAGTGTCGTGTAAATCACGTCCCACAAATATCAGTCAATTTGACGATCCTAAAAGTTGATATTCAAAGTATATCGCTGAGCTCCGACTCGCGTAACGCGGCCTCCCCAGGGCAACCATTTGTACTCCGATCTACCATAGATTTATAGCGCCACCGGGGTGACAATATTATATTTCATATCGCGGAGAGTACAGTCAGAGGGATTTCACATTTCGTTTGATGGATCGTCGCTAAGTATGCTATTTGTCACTTTATTTCCCTGTTTATAAATTGTTACTGCTGTATAATGGTTCTGCGAGTTTTTATGGTCAGGATCGAAAATGGATTGAGTATTATAACTTATAGTCGTACATGATAGTTGTCTACATAATATTTTGTTTTAGAAAGGCTTGAGAAGTGTCTACGGGCCGAGGGTAGTCTCCAACTTGGTTTCTGGGGTCCAGGAGCAAGCAATACTATTCGTATGTCTTTCTCTTAGATAAAAAACAAACGGTTTATTTTATGGAACTGCACTGCATGCACCTGACCTCAAATAATCAGGATGATGTCTCTGAGAAGGATCGTATTCATAAGTTTTTCTTGACTTTACTAAATATTGTTGATAGGGGGAATATATTATCCGAACACTCTTTAATTCGGGAGACCCATATGCTTACTGAACTCAATTTTTTTAATACGAGCAAATACCACATTCTAAATGAATCATAATCAACATTATAAACACTGCACATGCAGGCATTTGCACCATTTATCGGTTAGACCTGTGTCGTCAGCATGACACCGCAACATATATTATTCCCGAAGCGGTTGGAGCTCGCAATTCAATGCACTTCATTTAATTTCAATGAAACATTTGTAGGACTTTAATTCACAGTTAACGTTAGTAATATATTGTGCGTGTGAGGTCCATAATGTTTTACAAAAATGCAATGTCCTTGTGTCCTTAACTGTAGTTATTGGTTCATTTTAAACAATGCAATACAAGCGCATATACAAGATGTATTGCGTGTCATTTGCTGTGAACATCGTCAGTAGAGTTGCTACGTTCATATTAGCTCTCCCCTCCCTCACCCACCCACCTATAGTGCGATATTAGTTTGCGTAGCAGTGATCGAGCCTCAACGTCTATTGACTACTACTTGACAATTATCTTGAACATGAACAGATACGAGGAAAATGGAAAATACTATATTTTCCATTTTCCTCGACAATTTCCTACAATCGAATATGTAGGTAGAAAATTTGATATTTCATTTTGAATGGAAAATTTTACGTTCACTACTTTAATTTAAAGTTTTACACAATTGTTATACGTACCTACAAAATCGTATTAAAAATAGTTGCCTTATAAAGACAGCAGTTTTAAATACAAAATGATTTAAATTAAACAGTATTGTTTTCGAGCGCCTACATTACTTCGCTTTCATAACGTACGCTTTCATTATTTGTGAAATGTCAAGTGTAAATATAGAACATATTACTTACAAAATTAATATGGGGGTGGAAAATATGGGCCGCGTAAATATGTCATTATAAATGAACATAGAGGGGAGGGGGCAGAGGGGAACTGGCGGCATTACTCTTTATTGAGAGAGGCGGGCGAGCGAAGCGAATACGATGAATATATGTTATTATTACTTATAGGCTCATAATATTCATGCGCGGCTGATTTACACTTGTGGCGTGTGATATACGAGAGCAATACGCTTTATTGTTGATAAAATGCGAGCTTGTAAGGCGAGACAGGCGCCTGTGGGACTAACGCTTACCTGTTTATTTTAAAGGGAACTTAATAAGATATGTTCAGGGTTTTGATTCACAAACCTGATTCGGGTTCCGACCCGAATCAGGTTCAGGTTTTCGTTCCGACGAAGACATTTCCGATTCCAAATCTTATACCGATTTTTGATACTTTTCTATTGGATTCACATTTGTGAATAGGGGGCCAGGAATTTATTCTTATATAACTGTACATCGGTTTATAAAATGAAGCTTTTTGATACATTCTTTTACCATACATTATTACAATTCCAGATGCATCTAGTAATCTCCAGAAACAATGTTCAGCTTCAAGATTTTGTACGGAACATTTTTCGATTGAAAATTAATAAACTACGAGTTCGTTCTATGTTGTCAGCGACCAACGCTCGTCTATAAAATAAATCGGGCATCGGGAGCGTCACATCGTAAAAGTTTGTTGCAATTCCCAGAAATGTCACATCGCACCCTCGCGCTCGACCGGCGAGCGGTGAGCGGCGAGCGGCGAGCGGCGAGCGGCGACCGGCGAGCGGTGAGCGGCGAGCGGCGAGCGGCGAGCGGCGAGCGGCGAGCGGCGAGCGGCGAGCGGCGACCGGCGAGCGGTGAGCGGCGAGCGGCGAGCGGCGAGCGGCGAGCGGCGAGCGGCGAGCGGCTAGCGGCGACCGGCGAGCGGTGAGCGGCGAGCGGTGAGCGGCGAGCGGTGAGCGGCGAGCGGCGACCGGCTAGCGGTGAGCGGTGAGCGGCGAGCGGCGACCGGCGAGCGGTGAGCGGCGAGCGGCGAGCGGCGAGCGGTGAGCGGCGAGCGGCGAGCGGCGAGCGGCGAGCAGAGAGCCTTACAGCTGGTAGCGTCTTTATAGCGGAATATGATTTTATGTCATTGCAGATTGTATTTCTAAATGGAAGTTGTATGTCCAAATATTTATCATATATTTTTTTATCCCGCGACGGAACAGAGATCGTATATGTGTTTGGGCTGAGAAGCAGTTTTTTTGTTTGTGTGTGTTGTGTACAATCTAATATTACCATGTTTATATTTTACCGTCATGGCTATTTTCAAAATTATTAACTTTGTTTTTTTAACACTTCTTTCACCTTGTAATATATGAAACATTTGTGTCCAATTTTATGTGTGTAATTACTCTTTATTAGAGCAATAGGTAAAAGCATCGGTTCGTAAAGCATTTGTTTTTAGAATAAATCCCTTCAGCTTTTTACTCCCGTGGATTTTTCTGCTGTAAATATGTAATTTGTAGCAATTACTTCTTAACAACATCGTTTAATGAATGAAAGTCAGGAAACAATAGAAATTCACTCACTTCCCACCGATGGGTTATTTTCGTTCAATCAGATCACACGATAACGCAGTCCAATTGACCCGTGCGCTGAATTGACAATTAGTTGACAAATTCCGATAACACTACGGAACAGCCATCAGAATAATAATGTACTTCTACTCGATACTGATTGAGACAGCAAAATACATTTTATTTAAGCGAGAAATAATACACGTGGAAATTAGAGACTAGAGTAAGACAAGACTTATTAGACTAGAGTAGACGAGAAGAGACCAAGTGCAGGACCGAGGACCTTACATTGAATAAACAGAACTTTTAAATTTGAAGATTAACACATTTTTTACTTTCCATTCCATTATATTAACACTGCTAAAATAATGATTTATTTACACAAGTTTTTATTTAAATAAATAATTATTGAAAAAAGTGTTAATATAGTCGCATATACAGTAAAAAAATTGTTCTTCTTCAAATAAAAGTAAAGTGCAATTCCATCAAGAAGTATCGATACAAAGAATAAAGTATAGAATAAGCAGAAATTTAAAGCGCCCTTAAATACTGGTCATAAATCTAGTCAACAAAAAGCAAAGCCTATTAATAATTTGAAGAGAATTAACAAAGTGAAAGCGGGTCGCTGCAGCGTCAGACACTAACTCCTGTTGAACTCGGTTTCGCGCGGCGGATTAAAAGTTCGCTCGCTATAAGCGGGATTACCCGGCGCGCCTTTCTCCGCCCCCCTCCGGGGTTGGATTTGTTGTGTTCAATTAATCTCCTTTTATTATGCACTGTTTATTAACTCGGTTACGTTGATGACAATAGCCACCGGTGGGGTTTAGCTACATTAATGTATAATTTTAATATTAGCAACAAACATTAATATAAGAATGCAATATTAATTAGTGTTGTTTTTTAATCTTTGTACATAATGGTTTCTTTGCAAAAAGCGTGTCATTAAGGTTGGATTTCGTAAGACTAGACGCCGTTTCAAGAATTGTTTACCTTCTTAATGCTACAGACTTAATGGAAATTGCCTTCGGCGTATGTTTTATCTTAATTAAAGTATTATTAGGTTTTAGTTTTCTTTTAGCAGAGGACGCGGTTAAGCCTGTAAACGGAAAAAGGGAGTTATTTCAATATTTAGATTCTTCAGTTAAAGTTTCGTCGGCACTGGTGTACATTGAAATATTTCTGAACCCGAAGAGTAAAGTTGAGCGTTGAGATATCGCGAACTTGCGACTGAAGGAACTTTTATGAACTAATACAAGTTCATGTCTCGTTTTAGTGGAAGCTTATTAAATTTAAGCCCTGGAATGTAAATATTTTCTTACTGTAAGTGTGTTTCGCTTACTTGCAGTTTTCTTGTGAGATTGTAGACATAAGTCGATGTTTTAGGATACACGACAGTTTCGTTTACATACTGGACGCATTTCATCAATTTCTTTGCATATCACATGAAACCCTCCCGTTTGTTTAAGACACTTTGCTTAAAAGTGACAAATACTAAATTGCAAGAGAAAATTCTGAATCAACATTTACGACGTCGCGCTTTGCTAACGATATTGCTGTTGTTCTGAAACGTCTTTTCTATTTTATGTTTTTAAAATATCTATATCTATACATATAATAAAGGAGTAACCGAACCATTTCTGTACATTGAATATTTTTCAAAAAGAGTGATTGGTATGTAATATGTATGTTCCACAGATACCAAAACCATGGTTAG
>LQNK01002585.1:50242-66223 GCA_001586405.1 Phoebis sennae | reverse complement strand
ACAAATACTAAATTGCAAGAGAAAATTCTGAATCAACATTTACGACGTCGCGCTTTGCTAACGATATTGCTGTTGTTCTGAAACGTCTTTTCTATTTTATGTTTTTAAAATATCTATATATGTTAATAAATCATAATTTTGTTTATCCACACAAAATTTAATTGAAACCATATATTAAATTTCACGATAAAACTACAACAAAATGGTTCTACAATAAATTCAGGAATAAAATGTATGTTCAAATACAATCAGCCGATAAAGCGTGTGGAAAAAGATCCAGTTAAAACTGTTGTTGACTTAACACGATTATTTCATTCGGGAAACCGGGCTAAAACGGGATTAAACAAACATCTGACTTTGTGATCGACGTTATTTATCATATCTGTTTGATGCATAGTATTTCTTTGTAAATACATTTACAAAGTTCAATTCAGGCCTCGAAATACCTATCAAAAGTAATATTGAGGCAATCATGGTACAAGTGAATGGGCCAATTTGTTTAACAGCGGTCATTTGCGAGGGCGGCGGAGGTCGGAGGCGGTGCAGTCACAATACTGCGGGGCTCTCACCCGTGAAGCCTTACAATTGGCCGAGCTTATGGGTTGATGTGAATGATTGCCTTTTTAATGCAAACCTAATGGGAGCATACAATAGCCAGAATCAGAGTACTTTTATATTTTGTGTGTATCTTTTACGTTTGTTGTAAGTGTTCATAAAATACTTCTTTCATCAATCAGAAAAGCAATGAATCAAATGAAATTTCCGACTCAATTTGCTTGAATACATGAGTAAACGAGTCAATTTACATCAATTACTTAACTTTGTGCATTTTTGTCTCTGTTCTGAACTTTTTACATTGAGGAGAGATTTCAAAAGCATGCTTGTTATGTCGTATAAATGGGTAATTTTTGTAAAATATATGTATACAGGGCAACGTTTGACCGGTATAAGTAGCACTAGTAATGGTTGTAATTGGACGGCCGGATTTTAATGTTGAAGGAGTTTGACAAGAGCACGACATCTCGAAGTCTATTCAAAGACTTAGATCTTGTTATTCGTAACTTTAGCTTGTGGTCAAATATTTCCCACAAGTACTATAAAAGAACCCTGGGGCGTTTACAGAATTTAATATAATTTTACTGAGACTCGACGCGACGATCCCAAACAAAAACCTATCAATAAACTTGTATTAATTTCCCTTCACTTCGGCTAAGGCGGAATTTCTCGAGGAAGAGTTGAGCATTCCGTATTGAAGATTACTTTTACGAACGTAACGAAATTGCGTAACTTTTGGAAGTTGTTCTTTAATCCGGTCTTCTTGTCGCGGGAAATATTTGCTGTATTAAGTGTAAACGTGTTGTTTATAACCAATGGGATTGTGGATTACGATGGGATTGGACAATGGAATTTGAAGGATTTTGCTCGGATTCTTCGAGACGTAGATAATCTTATAAAAACATCTATGATTTGAATATATACATTGATATTCTGTGAACATGCAGCAATTTTGCTCGGGGCAAGCATCAGCATGATTCACAAGATTGTGTCTATTATTCAATTTTATTTTTGAAGTTGAATTTATAGAATGAAAATCTTGAAATGTAAAAAAAAAATATTCTTGAAGTCTTTGACTTTTGTCTTCTAACCAGATAATTTATAAGCATTGAGATAAACGTACAATTTACACGCATTCAATTTGTTTTATTCATTTATTCATATAATTTTTGCAAAAAACATGGTACACAGTGATCTTAACTTAGAGAATATTCGAATGTTTTGCCAATTATTACACACTGCAGCAAGCAAGATAGTTTATATTCTAGTGGTAATATCCTGACGGCGGAAGGCGGCAATCAGACGCGGCCGGAGCCGCCCGCAGGAGCTGTCAGTCACCGGGATCCAATCTGCATGCATAACACTGTATTTATAGTCCTGCGCTGATATACGCGGAGATGTTTACAGTTTCTTAGTATTATAATACCTCTGTATGTAAAAATGATATATCTAATCAAATAATGTAAGGTATTCTAGTTTTCAAAAACAATAAAAGGGTCATAGGTTTACTTTTGTATCATTGACTTCATAGTAAGTTTTCCAAAATGTTGCGACTCCTATAGCCACGTCGCGGTCGTTATACTCAAACAAATCGACCATACGACGTAAAAGGGCGGCAGTTTAATTAGAATAGGTAAATTGTAACGTCTATCATACATAATTCTCTAGGATAGTAAGTAAAAGGTACGTTTCTTATGGTCCCCATATATCAAAAAGTGTACAGGAATTTTGGAAGCTGCTGTATTTTTGTTTTCTTTTTATTGTTCGTAAAATATAAAGAGAAATAATTTCAGCAACGTTCTGTTCGGTTAATGGCGAATTAATCGAGTCAATAGCGTTGTTGATGGGTTCTGTTGATTATGGCGGATAACATCCAGCCCGCAGACCCCTCAAGGGGTTCAACTTGTATGTTAATAAATATACTGTGATAACTATTCCTCTTTAATCCTTATCTCCCTACTATTATTAATGTGAAAGTAACTCTGTATGTCTCTCACGTCGTCACACCTAAACCACTGAACCGATTTGGATGATTTGAAATGAAATTTTGTACAGAGATTGTCCAAGAAAGGCATCGCTGTTATCTCTGAAATCAGATATACGCGGGTGAAACCGCAGGGCACAGCTAGTTTATTAAATAAATTTGTATGTGACAATAAGTTGAAATAGTACGAGTATATACCTATTTTAGAATATCGCCTCTATTTGTACAAGATGGCAGCAAATAAGGAAAAGCATAAGACATATTAGGGTGAAAGGGAACGTAATCAAATTGGAAGCGAAAGAATACGGGACCACTCCACATACATTTAAAATGCAAATCTATCACTTTCTGAGAGGGGGAGGATTCTCGGTGCAAGCTTGGCTTTGCCATTCCTACTAATAGAACGTGACAGTTTGAATGTTTCTTTGTCTATCACGTCACAACTACTCAACTATTTTGATTAAATTTTGGATGCAGATAGGCTTTTTAGCTGGCTTAGGTGATGAGATATATTTTATTGATCTATAGACCTCGAACTCGGGCTTCATGTAATCCAAACAAAAATTGAATTTTTACAATAAAATTGAAGCAATGAAATTGTATGTGACGGTTAATTACGAAATGTTTCCACGTGGTCAGCGCCCGACGATAATAGGACATGAAACGAAAACGAATTCATTCCGATACAATTAATTTTGATGAGCTCGACGTTCTACATTCAGTTGGTTGTAATTCGCCACAGACGGGAATTATCATTTTTGTTACTTATCTTTAATTTACAATATTACGTCCAGTTTATACTCGTACGGTAGAGTGAGTATTGTTTTCATAAAGATGGGCTACATGACAATAATCATAAGTCGATTAGCTTTTAAGAAGAAGGAAAGTATAAATATTTAAACATACAGGCAGCTTTACACACCTTTACACGCACAAGTTTTATCTTCGATGCAAAATTGAATTCCAAAAGTGGACCTTGATCCCTATTCTAGCGACCCTTCGGTTGTAAGCAACGGTCCATGCAGAGTCAACGAACCGCGCTGATTCCGTCTGAATCTCTCCACTTGCAAATATTACGATTTTAACAGAAATCAGGGAAGGAAGTGTAAGTTGAGAGTCGACGAATATCATAATGGAGTGAGAATTCTCAGATATTTTTAAATTATAATGCAAATATTTTAAAAGAAGCTGATTTGGATTAAATATTTCAAATAATTTTTGGGATATTATTTATTTTTTCGTTCAAATTAAGATTTGAATGCTCGAATCTTGCCCTGATGGTATAAGTTGTAAGTTAAGTGTAGAAATATTGACGCACTAACTACTGGAGAAAGTAGTTTAATAAAGATCGCTTCAGGATGGGTTTAATATCGAGCGAGTAAACACTAAAACAGCTCAAATTTAAAACACGCCATCCTATACTAGATAACGCACCGTAGCACTTTGTTAGCTTACAGAATTTATTTTTGTTAAATATTTAAATTGTATTGCAACAGTCGCATAAGCAATTTAAATATAAATTGTCTGATATCCAATATAATAGAGAAATATAAAATTAGTTTACAAATACAAACGTAGACGTAGACTGTATTCATAAATAGCACGCAGTTATTACTTTCGCAAAATTTTATAGTCTATGAAAGTCATGTGTTCATTTTCAGATATCTTGATCTAATTTATTTCAGACAGAAATTCATATTGTTAAAATAAAAACATTATTTGTAAAGTGCTATATCAAGTTTTATCTATGAGTTGTGATAAAACTTTATCATATCATTTTATTCTACGTTAACGTTTGAACTAGCGAGAAGTAACGAGTAACACGGAGGCTGAAATAACACCTCTTTGTAGATCCATCTTATATTTGCTGATAACTGTACTTAGAGGCAAACAAATAGTGCTGTTTGTTCTGTTCTTTGAGTTTCTATCTCGTTTCAATTCTTTGAATAATATAATGGCGTCAGGTACGATTCCATTTAATATACATTCTACTTTTGGGTGAAAATTGTTTTGTAATGTTATATTGTTCATGGTATGGTTTGTAATATAACTCTCTAATGATATTTTTTTTCTGAATTAATGTACAGAAATACAGGACTCAAAGTAAAACGTACAATATATATGTTGTACAATGAACAAGGAAGTAACGTTACTAATCTCTCAGCCTTTGTGATAGAAAGCACAACCTAATTAAAAGTTAACGAAATCAACGAGTTATTTTACTTTTATATCCTTTAACTGAAGTCAAAACCATGAATTATAAATGAAGGCAAATATTTAACTTCCGATAAAAGGAAAGTAGCTAAATAATTGGCCCTTTAATTTTTATCTAATGTTTTAAAGAACATTTGTTTCTGTGTAAAATTTATCCCTCGTAATTTGGTATGGACGGATAACTCACTTCAAAATTATATTATACTAGCTGATCCACGCGGCTTTGCTCGCGTAGCATTTTATATATATAGCCTACGTTACTCGCTTTCGAACGGTGAAAGAATTTTTAAAATTAGTCGAGTAGTTTTTGAGCCTATTCATTACAACCAACCCACCAAACAAACAAACAAAGTTTTCCTCTTTATAATATTAGTGTAGATAACTTTGTTTCTTATCCTGGAGCCGGTCGTAATAAAGTGTATTAGCTACAGAAGGTTCACTCTACTAGTGGGGTGAAGTGAGAATGGGAGCCGCTCATATAAGCCGTGAGGACAGGTGATTACTCGGCATTACGCCATCACGTAATGTGGCCATTCCGAGGCTCTACGAGTATATCCTCGTGACTCAATGAGACGTAACGTACATCTTATCGATGAATGAGTAACTGAGTATATGGAAAACAGGCTTTTAGCCGTGGATTTACTCGCGTAAAATTATTATAAATTACAGCTAATTTGTTTTTCTGAAATATGAGTCTTAATACAGAAAAGTTTTATTCGAATCCGTTCAGTACTTCTAGTGTTAAATATTAAAAACATACATATAGATCTTACTGACAAACTATCGCATTTACTTTAAATATTGGAGGGTAAGTTCCATTCTTTTTATTTTAAAGTCAAAGTGAGAAGTGAAAATGTTTCCAAGTGGGCCTTCTTCGAAGCGTTTTAGAACGTGATTTCCAAAACTAATATCTTTCATTTACCACTGATTCGGAATGCTGTCTCTACCGAGAAGATTTGTATTATGTATTATTATTATTATTGTGCACAAAATATGTGTGAAGCGGACGGATTTTCAATAAAATAGTTCACAAATAATAGTGAACGTTGATTCCGCAGTTCGTTGGATACAAAGGGAAATGTTATTAGTGGCACAAATGAATTGTTGGCTAATCGCTCCGATCCAATGGGTTCGCTACATCTCACAATGTGTATTGTTTCACCGACATATTGATTATTATTATGTTATATTAGTTATTAAACAGCATATTAAAATAATAAACAAAACAAAATAAACAAGGTGGTTTCGGTTAAATATTGTAGTATGGTATATAATAATTCCCAGTGCTTAACCTCTTATAACTGTATAAATTTATATTGTCGTAAGTATTAATGTTGTATGGATAGGAATATTTAAATGAAATTGTTATATTATTTCTTATGCGGTAAAATTACAAATATTTATAGTGTAATTTATTTAATAATTTATCTTTTAGTTGCATTTTTTAACTTGTTTACTATTGTACTTTACATTAGGAAGGAACTTGCTCTCACAACACAGGGAATCCTAGTGTGAGAGCAAGAGTTCGTATTCAAATTATCTTATTACTATTTTTGGATAGTAAAAATAATTCTTTTTATTCTTATATTATAAAAATTGGTTAGCTGTAGCGTTGCAAAAAAAAAGTAATCGTAGCTATTAATAAATATTCTCGAATGGTTTTTAAGTCACTAAAACGGTACAATAATGTAATTTCCAAAAAAGGTATTATTTCCTTAAACCTCTAATCTAAGGACATTAGTTATTTTACGATGATGACAATGATATACGACAGCAATTGGTTTATTTTTATTCATCAGCATTATGGAGCCAAATATTTTCCTTTATAAGTACATAAGTTTTTATCACGAATATTAATTTAAGCTTTAGCTTATCGTGGAGTAGGCTCGCAGAAAATGAATTTTAAACACTTGACTATCCCGCCACGGAGCTGTAATTCATTTCATTACAACGAGACATAATTGCCTAATAAATATCCTTGCTTGAAATTGCTGTTTTTTGTCAACTATACTAAACGTCTTATAATTTATCTTACGTGTTGTTACTTACACAAAAAGTTAAGTGGGAGAACAACTCGCTAAAGTGCCACCTCTAATTTTCCATGTAAGATGTCGTTCCACAAGTAGTTAGTGAGTAGTTAGTATAAAGTGCCGTGAGAGGATTATACTTAAAAAAGTTTTCTTTCAAGTTCAAAAGAGCTGGGAACCACACCTGGGAAGTTCACCGTACTTTTACTGAAAATCTTAAAATTATAGCAAACTATCTTAAAAACCGTCCTGAATATTGTATTAACAACTAAAAACTTTTATTCCTTAAATCAATTAAATTTTGTAATACAAAGCAAAGTCAATACGTTATTCTTTAGAAAAACATATCAATAAATCTTTCGTTCCTAAATACAAAATTCAGCAGATAATGGAAGGCGTGTAGTCTGTCTCCTGCGACATGTACAAAGCTTGGCTGAGTGTCTCTCAACTCCTCGAATGGAGTTAAGGCAGCCTGTAGGATCGCGACTAAATAGTACACAGTATTTTACATGTGCACTGAAAGTGTACCTCTATTACCATTTACCTTTAGAAAGTGTAAACTTGAGAGAAGCAACGATATATAGATGTAAATTCTGGAGTGATATATGGGTTCTTATTAATAGGACCCTTTAAACAATAAACAAGTAGTTAAATACTTTTGTGTTAAGTTTTAAGAATAGGTATGCGGATGTCAGTGTTCTTTAGCCGTTCCTGATCAGTGTTCCTTTCCTAATTCTTTCTCAGTTTTGAAGCTCAATAAAACGTGTTCAAGCATACTGCGTGTTTAAGCAAAGAAAGCATTATATTGCAATGGGATGATTTTAAAAGACGACTGCCCTGTTGAATGTCTGGTTTATAACTCCAATACACAATATGCTTTTGTCATCGTTAAGTCTATATCAGGGTGTCTACACACTACAATGTTACTTAAGCCATGTTTTTATGAAATCGCAATACTTTTTACGCCAGCTTTAGGTAACTGACAGCCGAGTGTGATGAGACACAATAAAGTCGCCGCTTTACTCCACGTTCAACCACCTCGAGATAACGAATGCTTCAGATATTCCATTTGCGATAACTTCGCGTAAAGTACCAATAATGTGGATTTTGTGTGATCTTTAAGAAGTACGACTCATAAATATTTGAGGTAAGATGTGTAAGATATGATTAAGTGCGCTTCGTAAAGAAGGATTTTAGACTAAACTGTCTCGTTAGTTTAGTAAAGTTGTACGGGATCGAAAGAAATATCAAAAACTTGGACTTGAAAATATTAGTAAAAATATTTTTGTAGCGAAAATGTCATATAGCAGGTAGTAATAGTGAAGGTTTTGAAGCAGTTTCAAGTCCGGAAATTGGTGTTGTACCGTTTAATACATCGTGTGTGTGTAGTGCACACATGCACAATCATATCAAATGCGAAATTAAATATTATTCTATCAAATAAAATAACATATCAAATTGCAGTTAAAAAAACGTCGTTATAATGTCAAGGCCAATTGCACTTTATCTGATTGTAGACTGAACGTAAATCTACTCGTATTATACACAGCTTAGCTTTCGATAAAATATACTTTATTTTCAAAGATTATCTGGTTTTATTAATGTTAAACTATTCATGTTATTTTTAGAGACAGACTTATTTAATATTTTCAACAGTTTATTTATTAAGTTCATTAGACACCTTTAGTGGTAAGACTTTATTGTAAAAGTTAGTCCATAAGCACGGTTCTACGGCAGGTGAGTTACAGGCGAGCTAAGTGCGGCCGAGATAAAACTAAGTCAGTAATCTTTCGCGCCGCCTGCCAGCTAAGTGAAATATTTATCGCGAGACGTAATGATAAGCTGATAATGTTTTAAGTATGAGCTTTCAGTGAATTCAGTGAATTTTCAGCGAAACGTGGATACAATTCCATTATCATAATAATTTACACTTCTAGTGCTCGCAGTTTTCCTTGAATCTAATAAAAGGTATCTTATAACCAAATCCAACTTATATGCTATGTATATGTGAAATTTTGCAAAAATCCTTTCTATAGTTGTGGCTCAATGCACTCGATTTCAATTCCTCGTAAGTGGGACAGAGAAATAATTGCAAAGATGAAGCTAACTTAAGAACTAAACTCGAAGTTATGAATTGGATTTTTAGAAGTGATTGTGATATTTATTAGTACTCCATAGTTATGTGAACAAGCTAATAAAATATAATATTTTGGTTAATTAGAAACCCAAAACTGTTTTACACGTCGACATCCAAAAGACAGACGCTATCATCGGTTCAAATTATATCATAGTAGCTGTTCCGCGCGGCTTCGCTCTCATAGCATAATGTTATATAGCCTGTAACCTACCTGGATTAGTCTCTTATTTGACACAAAAATCTCTTTCTAATCATCATTTATTAAAATGACCGCTTTCAAACAAACTCTATAATATAATATGAGTATAGGTTTATATGGACTTCACTTTGTTGTGGCGAACATGTATGTTGATTGTATTCTATTTCAATGAATTTCATCAGTTATTTGAATTAGAAAAGTTTCATTGGTTCTGGACATAGCTGCAATAAATAATCGATGAATTGTGACTCAGAATCGACTCGGTAGGTTCCGTATCATACACCCGAAAAATCCGTATACTCATCATTTTTAGAATAGAATAGAGTAGAAAATATTTTTATTCATGTAAATTTTTACTACTTAAGTACTTTTTAGTAGGTGCGGAGAGTTGTTTCTATCGGGGAGATACCGGCAAGAAACTCGATAGTTACTCTTTTAAATTTCTTTAGATTCTATCTACTATGGCTCATAAGTTAAATCGCAGTACGCTAGCCCAACGTTCCACAAGAAAGAGGAAACACGCTATAACGTTAAAATTTTTAATCAGCTCTATTTATCTGATTTAACAATAGGTGTTATTAGAACACCCGATGGCTTCTGGAGGTCGACACAAAGACACAATTTCCCAGTGATTCTAACCAAGTGCAGATTACAATGTATTCTGGAGTTTCTCAGAATTATAGCCTACTGTGTATACTTCGCAACCAGGGATGGATTAGCATTGAAATATGACTAATATTTTTATAGACTAACAGTAAAATTTAATAGAATTTTAATAATTCGAGCTTCGCGTCGATGCATAAAACTTTACCATTTTGGACCATTTATGTAAATATTTTTGTTAAGGCTCTGAACCTCGCGTAGAGAAATAAGGCTTCGTGGCAACGTATCGAACTTTATGAAGCTTTGCGTAGATGCACCGACCTTCACGTAGAGGATCATGTTTTCACGTAGCGGATCAAAGCTTCTCGTAATTTTTTTTATATAATTTGCACCGAACTTCACGTAGAGGATGATGTTATCGCATAACGGATCAAAGCTTCGCGTAGACGCACCGAATTTCGTGTAGAGGATACCACCCTGTACTCGTCGCCTCCGCTGGCAAATTATTGGGAGTCGAGTTTCATATAAATGCTACGGTGAGGCTCGGCTTCGTCAACCGAACTCTAAATGGCCTATTGTTATGATCTAAAATAAACCGGTACGAGCTCACAACAATCATAATGTGGTGTATATTCAAATGGTTTTGAGGTTAGTCTTTTTGACGGTTATTTATAATTTTCATCAATTTACAAATTTAGCCTTTAGATAGATGAAGTTAAACTTTTTCTTCCACCAAGAATTCGTAGAATTCTTAGTTCCTTGTAATTTTTCGTTATAGGAACGTTGGAACTCCTCATAGAAAGTCCGAGGGACGTAGTTACTCCGTATTATTTAAAATATTAATCGCGGAAGCTTTGTACGCCTTACCCATTTCTGATCTAGTCATTTTTTACATTGCCAAGATTGACACTTCTTTTTCTACACATGATAATTCATACTTTCTTCAACAACGTTAGTTACAGATTCTCATGGGTGATTGTGAACATTTGATATCTCGTTACGTCCATGTTAATAGCTTGTCAACAAAACAAATATTATATAACAAATGCGTAATCCCGCTCGTGATTGTTACAATTTTAATTATTTAAAACCAGGCCATCCCGAGCTCGGATTAGCTCCGAACATTGATCATTTAATTACAACGCGCGGGCTCATCCCTCAACAAATTGAATTCTGTTATATCATAGGATTTTAGGAAACAAATACAGTATCCGGAACGCGCTATTGTTTGCAGCCCGGTGCGGCTGGCGGGTGCGATGTGTCCAACGTGATCCATTTTTATTTTGACGTCTATTGCCATTGAAATGTACATTTATCACGTGGATTTTTTAGTGTGTGAGTTTTGCCTCTTTTGCTGTTAATTACAATGAACGAACGTCGTACACATAGAAAAGATGTCATCTTTATATCTTTTTAAATCTCATTCCTCAGCGGGGCTTTGGCTACTTTTAATATTGAACACGAAATTTACTTAAAATGTATATTATTTTGATTGAATTCTTTTAGACTCCCCATGCAGTAAACGTTGAACGAATTGGGATAAATTTTAACACAAAAGTAACCTAGTTTCACAAAGTGCCGGACATTTTGAAAGCCAGTGCATGCTGGAGCCGCGCTCGCTAAAAGCTAGTGTAATATTATTTTGTTTCAAACGATTATTATGTAAAGTTGATAATGCCATAATGGTAGGTTCTTGCATACCAAAGTTAAATTGTTTTGTATATTAATACCGCTTTGGTTACTTTCGTAAACAATAATGTTTCAATTTGAATTTAATTCTATTAAAATATGCTTAAATAAGTTGTTATCTTGTAATCAAATGCTGTAAGTAATATAAGAATATAGATTGCACAATAAATCCAGTTTATAGCAGACGGAACATTGGCTGTAAATCATTGGGGCGAAGATTTATCGGAACTGGCAAAATAATCGCTTAAATAGATATTTTTATTGCATTGAGGAGACATTTTGCACATGTATAGTGAGCTAGGGTTATAGTTCTAAAAATGAGCATACATTCTCAATTTGCAATAAATGAGGAACATATTATATTCGGTTTAAAATCGAATTTGGATCAATAGTAAAAGTAGTGGGAAATAGCCGTTTCCCACTTAACCTCAACGAGTAATGCCAATAAATAGGATTGAAACTACATATATTAAAAAAATGCATTAAAAAAGAGTACCATTAAAGTAATATTTTATATTGGATTTCCTGAGAGTACATAATTCGCAATACTATGATAGCCCTGACAACATTAAACTAAGTTTCTTAAACCGAACTGTGTTTTATCGTCCATCTTGGGCCAGCGCCAAGTTGCACGATCATTATGACATGATTAGGCATAGTTAGGAACAAGTGATACTTTAATGCCAAATATTGAAAATAACTTTTACACGAACGAAATTGAAGAATCTTTAAAGTGAAGGATTATTCCAAGATATTTTCCTGGTTAAACGTGACCTATTTCGTGCCAAAGTGGTGGTCTCATCGAATAAGCATCGAGTCAAATGACATTTTAAATGGTACTGTTTCACTAAAAACATCAAAGTTTGCGACAGTGTTGCAGTATCACTCAACGCCAGTTCACCCTCGCGTTCTGTTCTAAATCAAGTAGTAAAGCCACTATAATCTAAATTGAAACTTATATATCCAACTTCAAGACAGTTGTGACCGCTCACCGCGCTCACAGCGACATGTTGTGTTTAATTAATTCAGCAATATGCAGCAAGACGCATGGCGCGCATTACTGCATACGTTGATAAACTTTAAAGCTTTCATTTCCTCGCCTGCAGCCGCGGGACGTGTCTATTGTCCCCCCTCTNNNGGCACGGGAACGTGACAGAAATCCTATTTAGCCACCTGCCTGAGCTTCACATAAAAACGCAGCAAGCCGTGAAAGGAATTTTCCCGGCTTAGATTCTGGCCGCATTTATTGAAAACTTTATGTAGAAAGGGGTAATGAAATCTACACAGAAGAAAAATTAATTTCGCTAATACGGAACGATATAATTTTACGGCAAGGTCATTAATTATTAAAGTTCCTTGTATTCTTACAGCTATCATAAGTGTGACGTCCGGGTGTACCTGAAAAAAAGCAAATCGTAATTAAATTTTTCTTCCAAATCGTATCACACATAAAATTATAAATATTATTTTTAATTGTGATCGCTTCAATACAAACAGACTCTATAAAATTAACAGAATAAAAAAAAATACATCTTTCCGCACAATATGGCCCGTCCGCGCCTTAGATAACGTAACCGATCCCGCGACCCCGGCATAGTTCAAATTACACGAGATTAATAACTTCACCCCGAAGATTTTCCAGGAAATTTCCACAAAACAATCCAATATCGATGTCGAGCTATGAAACCTAACTCACGTAAGACATAAACTTATGAAAATACCTTTTGTTTTCCGTGAAAAATGTCTTTCAACATTTACGTAAAATGTAACTCAGATTCGATATTGGTAGAGCTATGTATTGAAATAAATGATAGCCTCATGTATAACCTGTATAAAAATTGTCATAATATAATATCGTGTTTAAGTAATTGATTGGATTTGAACCTCGGGAAGTAGTGATGTCGACTACCGCGAAAAGGTGCATCTTCAGGTTTGCGGTACTTTCTAGAGTTGATTTTGCAGAAAAATTACTTCCTTAGAAGATTTGTCTCAAGAATTATTAAATTGTTCAATGGTCATGAAGTTCCACAAATTTTTGACTAAGTTCCGATCACAATTCAATTAATATAAATTTTACAGGAGAGGTATTTTTACATATTAACTCTCCTGTAAAATGTATATTAATGCATATGTCAGGTTTACAAAGACCATATACGATAAAATACAATTTAACATCACATCATTCATATGTTATGAAAAGTTCGTCGCAGAAGATTTACAACATGTTATGTTCATTGGGTGTTGAATGTTTTATTTTAGTTTCATTTTGTTTTATGTTCGCTGTTTTATCGCGCAAAAAGCACTAAATTGTATTAACTTGTGAAGTTTTTATGAAGAGTCAAATGGGTAGGAAAATGCGAAATTAGATTTTAATTATATTATAGTAGCAAATTGTATGTAATCAAAAGTAAGAAAAGCTGACCCCTTTAAAGCATTTGACTTGAATTAATAATATAACGTATGTAGCTTAAATACTAGTTACAAAGTAGAAATGAAATTGCCAGTTCATTTGTCACTCCCCCACTCTCACTTGTCACTCCTTGGATGCAACTGACCGTAAGCGTCTCTGTCTGAAACTTCAACATAAAATGTACGGTAAAAGAATTCTTGGTGTGCAACATTTATTTCCTGTTAAGGATCGACAACTCACAATAGCAGGCGACGCGTTAGATGTCTTGTATAGAGCGGGCGGTTAGAACGTAATAACGCGGAAAATATCAAAGGACAAAAATAAAACGATTGTCCCAGCCTAAGAGAAGGCCAACCCTTGAGGTAATCGCAGTGACAATAAGTTATTATTGCGTCACGCCTACGCAATGCCTTATGTTTGATCCTTATAGCGCATTAACGTTGTTGTTGTTTAGACAATCTCTGTTCTTCGTAGAAATCAATGTACTATTTATATTTGTACGAGAATTAAGGTGAAATTTCCTAAATTATTTATATGATACTGCACATACATCAAACGAATTATATCATGTTTCTATAAATAATTTTCGTTATCGATTGCGTGTATTAAATTTCTAAATTATTTCGAATCAAAGTTACATCTTGATAATAAAGGTCGAAATTTTTAAGAGTTGTTTGAGTACTTTCCATATTAAATATAAACATTTTTGCCAAAAAATAGAAACGAACCGGTGCCTTTTTCAATTTAACAAGATTTTGCACCAACTTTATATAGATTACAATAAAAATTAAAAAAAAAGTTATTTTCTACTTTTTAGAGCGAGGAAGTCGGTTCTATTTTTTGGCAAAAATGTTTATATTCAATATGGAAAGTACTCGTGGTGCGTGGTCACGGGTGACTGATGATGACACGCTCGCTATAATAATGCATAATTAACCGCGTGTAAAATCCTTTAAAAAATATTTTTATTCAAGACGAGTTCTCTAAAAATATCTAGTTATAAATGGCGCCGCTTTGAGTAAAAGATGAAGTTTACTAGAGGAAGTTTGTTTTATTTGCATTTTTCAACAAGTTTAACTAGTGTGCAGTAACCAGTTGAACTCGAAGCAAAGTGCTAACGATTGAAACAAACTTTGGACCTGTCACAAGTTTCCTTAAGCTTAAAAGTAAAAATAAACTACAGTTTTTAATTGGTTGATGCTTATAATATAATAAGTCATCCAACATTTCTTCTGTCCAATATTTGATTGACGCCAAGACAAAAAAAAAGAAATTTGAATTATACGAAAATGAAATAAGAACCTTCGCTTTATGAAACGAATGTTTAAGCCTGTTGTCCTTATATTTCAAGTGAAACCACCCTTCAAATGTTCATCAAGTTCGAAACGAGTTTCACCCGCGCCCAATAAAACAACCATTATTTTTCTAATCAATCTGTAAATTAAAGTGTGATGCCGTCTGTTTGTGATTTGTGATTTATCGACATTCAATATTACAAAATATTTTGTAATCAATAAGTAAAGTTTTACATCGATAATCAAACCTCAAGTTTTTCCAATCTAATTTTAATCCACGTCCATTTCTTTTAAATATTTGGTAAATATATAAATTGAGTGTCGCGCCCGGGTATTTAATTATTTCACACATAAACATGCTGCGTTACTAACGGATGCATACGTGTGTTTCTTACCCTTCAAGCAAATCTCTACTGAACCGAATATGATTAGACTTGGTATACATATCGGTAACCCTTACTTAAGGGTTCAGAATAACAATAACAGTCAAAAAAGTCCTTATTAATTGAAATAGAGTCCGAGTATAGAATATCTGTAGCCCACAATGTCCGCTGAAACTAAAGCGATGTGGGTGTAGCGGGGAGCGGTGTGGTGCTCACGTGATGCGGGAATCTATTTGCGGAGGGCTAATGGAGGAAATGCTTAACTTGGATAAGCGAGTTAGCGGTCGGCCTGTTAGCGAGTTGAGTGCGGAGTGGCCTCACTTCTGGTTTAGATGGACTGCTCCCTATCGAGCTTTAGGATTGAAGTCAACAATAGAATAGCTTGTAGCTCGCTCCGAACTCCGAACTTGCGTTGTAATGTTTAAATAAGACATTTTATTTGCTACCACACTCTGCTATCGCCTATTTCACCCCTCCTACATGCG
>LQNK01002585.1:16318-50207 GCA_001586405.1 Phoebis sennae | reverse complement strand
CCCCCCTCTCTTCCCACCGACAAATATTCATTTGACCCCCCTATCTTAATTTTTTCTTTTGCTTAAACTATACGCCTATAAAATTTAATCAAGATCGGATAACTATACTCAAATTATCGTCAAACAAAGATTTTCATACTTACATACAGACATACAATCGTCCTGCCATTTCGACTATAGAGGACCAATGAATTATAGAGATATAATACGAATAACGCTAAACTCGGCGAGGACTTTTATGAATGACAGCCAATTATAGCTTTTATACGATATCGCGCTTCACTCGATAAATGAAAGCGTCAGAGTTTGGCTCTGTTACTATTTTTGTCAAGGGATGACGTCCCAATCGTGTTTATTAGGTAACAATATAACCAATACATTCTCAGATTGAGTAATTTTCTTCATATTTATGTAAAATCCTATCTATTGTCTAAAAACTATGTCACACAAGCTCTTGAATATAGAATTCCCTCGTGCAGATGTTTACTGAAGTAATATCTGTTTTTGTGAGCGGGTTGTGTCAGGATGGGCCGCGCTAGCACGCGTGTAAATCTCTCGTCGAGCTCGGCAAGCCGCCAGTGCCGTGTCGCGCGCTGAAGGTGAGGTTATTGGATCTCTTTACTGTTTTATTGTTTTTATTGTTTGCTGCGGCTGGTATCGGCGACATATTTGTTTAACGAGCGGCGCGTCAGCTTGCACGACGCTTTTTACGGCTCTTTCCAAGAAGCTTTTCATATTAAAAGCAAGATTTAAATATAGTAAAGAGGTCGAGAGGAGATCGTAACTCTTAGTTATTAAGTCACGTATTACATCCGTTTTATCCTTTGAACTTTTATCATTTTGTAAACTTTAAGTTCGTCAATTTATTTCAAAGAAGTCTTTTATTGATAGCGATAAGGTTTATAAATAGCTTGAAATGAAAAGACTTTAAGAAACGTATAAACTAAAAGAAAATATTGTCCTTGCTTTTTTTTTTCACTTTTATATTTAATTAAAGTTTTAATTAAATCCGAAATTAGTAATTCAATTATTACAAAAAAGGTTATAAGTACCAAACAACTTAGTAAAGCTCCTTATATTCTATTTCTCTGAATATTAATGAAAAAGTTGAGAAATCATGAACGTTCTTCTCAGTAGATATTGCCTAATCGGTGATAATTATTAAAAATTAAATATGTATGTGACGTTTCAAAAGAGATTTCAAAAAAGCCAATTCGAAAAATAAACGATTTTAATTTGAATTTTATAACAAGAATCTAAAAAGGTAAGCTTCAAGCGCCTCTATAATATACAGGATGTATTAGTTAATAATATATTGTAAAAATGTCAAATTCTTTACATTGGTGCGATAATTGCGACGTGTAATGAAGAAACAACTCGGCAATGATTAATTCCTCTTGAAACGCCGCCAACATTTTAATCAAGGAAGATTGCTCAAATATTATACATTTCCAATTAAAATTGGTAATTGCAAATAACAATTTTTTAACAATAAATCTTATAATAAGACAAAATATTTAAAATATTTTCTTGTGCGCATTCTTCAGATTGGTTTAAAAATGATACATTATTATTGTGCTTGACCTTTCGGCCACTCAAGCCGGTGTTCTTACGGACGGGTCGGCCTGCCCTTGACTACGATAACCTTTACTTATATTAATCGGAAACATTTATTTGTAATCAATAAGCTTGCAGAAATAAATCAATTTGAATTATTAAATTTTTACATCCTACTAATATCATAAATGCGAGGGCTCGTGAGGATGTGTGTATGTTCGTTACTACTACAACTATAGAAACGATTACGATTAAAACTACCTTAAGGTAAGGGATCAGAATAACATATTTTTTATCCTGGAGTTGCCACGGGAAGCTTTGCGGCTGAAATCACGGGATAAGGTTAGTATTACATAGCTGCATTGTTAAATATGAAAATTCGGCCACGTTCACGCTTACTTTAACTTGTCTTTGCCTTAACAAAGCGTTTGAATAATTGAAATGCAAATTTAAATTTAATTTATTAGTCCTATCGAACAGTATCGTATCTCGCCCGCTTCCTGTGACGCGTCGTGCCGTGCCGTCCATTTCCCGTATCGCCTCGGTTTCCGCGCTCGCCTCAATTCTCGCGACAGCTAGCCTTTACACTTCGTTGAATTCAATACTTTCTATATATTTTAAACGAAATCAAACATTGAAAAGACGTTATCATCTGATATGACATCTTGTTTAAATCCACGTAAAACGGATTGAACAAAATTCCTACAAAGGTCAAATTAATACAGTGTTTCATCTCACGAATGGAAGTGCCGTATTCCCGAACCATTCCTGTAAAATTCCTTTTGTATTAAGAAGAGGAATTTCGCAACAATCGGTAGCCTTGTTTCAAATATTCGTCTCATTATTAATACAGAAGACCCGCTTGCTTTATGTCCAGAAATAATTTTCTTTCATTCAATTATCGCGATATTAAATGAAGTATTCCCTGGATAAGGAATTAGTCGTAACAATCCCCTCCGGCGAGATCAGGACACTCTCATAATTTAAGACTGACTAGAATCCAGCGAGCTACTGTGATTCTAGATAAGTTTTATTGCAGCTATCAATATCGAACTCAGAGATGAATCGGGCCATTCATTGTCAATGTTGAGATTATTCAATATGATACAGAAATTAAATACATAAATAATTTGCCCTTACATTGATGCGTACATATAAAATGTCAATCGTACCTGTTTTTTATATGATGTGTTACTTTTAGTAAGAGTTTTAAAGGCGTAAGTACGCTAAAGTTGTTTATCCATATATCAATAGTTTAACCCTTTTTCTGTGATTTTTCTAGAACATAGCTCTCTTGTACAACACCTTAATAACTTCAGTAAAAGTAGTAACCATCTCAAGTCACGTGTCAACTGACCTCATATAACCGAAACCTGCAAAGATAAAAATTCCCCGAAGCGAGAAGTTTATATTTTAATTTAGTTCGGAGAGGAACGACGCAAACTGTTTAATTGAACACGGCTTCCCGACGCGCTGGGGGCCGGCCTGGACGTGGCGACTGGAATTAGGTTCTTCACGAAAAGGTGGGTGCTTCAATTACTTACGGCCGTTTTCAATATTCAATCTACCCCTTGTTTTGCTCACTAAAGTCAAATCTATTTGCACTTACTTTGATTTCAATATTCTACCGACGGATAGCCTTTGCTATGACGGATGACTTTTATCCGTCTAATGTCATGTAATCTGAGAAAACTTTCCATCCATAACCTTTTATACTTTATTGAAAACGGCCGTTAAACAACCTTAGTAATGAACGTCGATCTTCCAAATGTCACATTTGGAAAAATGTACTTTGTACTGGTTTTGCATTAAATGAGAATGAAAATATTTTTCATCCCACCCACACACATTTTATTTCTGATTTTATCTCACGCGGTAATAACTATGGTCAATACCAAAGGTCACCAAAGCGCGATAAATAATTCCTGTAAGCTATTAAAGTCCGTCTTGAAGTTTAACAGCTTTAAACTTTTAATATTCTCGCGGCCGATAACACGTTAATGTTGGAGATATCGGGCTCGGCGCCTCTTTGCCAGGCTACAGCAGCGGCGCGGGGTGAATTAGCCAATTTTTGTCGATGGCGGTCGGCGGTCGGCGGTCGGCGGTCCGCGGCCAATCTCTAAACTTTACTTGATTGATCGCTTCTTAATACAAAGAAAATGTTTGTTCGGAGACTGGGTTACTTTGTGTAATTTATTGATATTTCGAAATCATAACAACGAATGTTGTTGTTTGAGTTTGAGGCATAAGTCAATTGATTTTATTGGAAAAATGTTCAAAATTTTATCGAAGTCATTAGTCTACTACAAGAGCAGATGAGATCCATATATGTTTACGTTCGAGTTCGAGTTTATCTATACTTGAAAATAAAATCTTTGTATCCAAATTAACCTATAAATGGTTTTCAATGACTTCAATGGTTTTGTTATCCACTTCAATGTCTGATGAAGAACAAATTGTTACAGAAGAAGATATTTAAATGGCAGTTAACCGATTTAGAAGCAATAAGCGGAAATAGGGATGGATGGAGAAAGCGATTTTATAAAATGTTAACGTCTAAGTTCAACAATATTAATTTAATTGAAAATAATATTTTAGCAAGACTACGCGATTTTGACGGAAAAAGGTCTCGTTACGAGCTTTCAAAATAAGAATTTGAGAATTATCAGAGTCTATTTATATAAAAAAAGGGTTGATTAGGACATGATACTGTAAACTGATGATATTGGCATAACTTCCGACAGCCTATCAAATGCAGTTCGTTACCAAGTCAACATGACTTGGTAACGAACTGCATCCTGGAGCTGCTACAAGCTAATATTGGAGTATCGGAAAAGTGCTCAAGTTCATGGCACACAGTTTATCGGCTGACCCCTGGCACACGTCACGCGCCGGTATCGCTCCGGCCCACCTGCTCGCTACGAGCAATGGATTTCACCAAACTTTGCTACATTTCATGTAGTGGCTTTAATCCGGATATGAGAGGTTTGATTTGGGTCGTGACGTTTTATAATATTTTGTCAAACCACAGCAACTCAAAACTTCGTGCTGAGCATTAATCTTCGCCTTTATGTTTCTTTACAGAAAATGCACATCTACCGTCGTAGGTTGTTAAGCAAAATATTGTTTTAAATATAAGAAGTAAACAACTTATCAAATCACCCTCGCAATTTACGAAAATATAATTGCCAAAAAATTCCAGAAAAGTTAATATAACAATTTCCTCTTAATTTTACGACAATAAAGTTATATTCGCATCGGAACTCAAAGGTATTATTTACACGAGATGTATTCGATCAGGCCGACCTCGCTTCCCTTGGAGGAAGAATGTCAGTAAACAAAATCAGGAAATTGGGGTTCTTTTATTGTATTTAGAATGCTTTAACAGCTCGTAAGAGAGACCAATTTCTCAGAATACTCCACTTAACAATAGATGGACAGACGAACAAATATCCTCTGATTCTGATTTTGGCTTCAGACATTTTTGTAGTCACATGTAGTTTTTGGATACATTCAAAGTTCTTGACAGTTTTGTTCTAAAATCTCTAGGGTCATTGATAAAATAAGGCTGGGATCCGAAATTAAAAGAAAACAACTTGAACACTGAGCAGCTCCAGAAATAAGGGTACAATTTGAGACGCGGGGTTGCTTTCCTTTCCAAGCCTGAGACGTTTGCACAATTCATTGTAACAGAGTTTAAGACCGGGAAACTACCTATGACCCCTTCAGTACTATAGTTCGTGGACGGCAGTTTGTCACCCGATAGCAAGAGTATAGATTCGTTTTATAGAAAAAAACTGCAAATATATATGTAAGTGCCTTAATTTGCGCATCGTGCTTTCGAGGCCGTTTTGGAAAATACACATTTTGACAAAACTCATGATCCACGAGATAAGTTTTCTGATTCTAAAATATAACTAGTATTTTTTTTATCCAAATGAAGTATTTGTATACGCATTAATTATCAATTTTTATCACTGAACATAGTCACTAGTCAGATAGAATATGTTCAACAAATTCTATAAAACTATTATTGGGTTTGCTTGAAGTCGTTATCAGCTATGTGGGTGCTGTTTCCGCCACTTTCACCACTAACATTATTCACTGTACGCTATTCTGAGTTACATGATGAATTGGCGGGGATTACATGAACTAGTCGTACGTAGTTATCTGCCCTCGTGCTCGGCCATGCGGGGGCTATGCCGCTAATTCACGAATAACACATTACTCATCTCTGTGATTACCATAACTTTGGAAATAATTTCTATGAATTATAGGAGTTTACACTATTTTCAGTCCATTTCGCCATTCTGTGGCGATAACATTAAATTGCTGAATCATGACGATGATATTATTTGGGCAAAAAAACATTATCCCAAGAAGATTGGCTAATATTTTTAAAATACAACACGAAAGGACATGATAAACTACGAAAGGTTTTCTTTTAAAACATTTGAGTGATTGTGATACGTACGATACGTAGACATAATTATTTTTAACTTTAAATGTTACCTTTAATAGTTAAACTTTAAGTCTATTAGATTTGATTAGGGTTATTTGAAATATTTGGGGAAATAATTGGACAAGTTTATTGACGTACCATCTGCTGCGGGCCGGCGAAGTCCGATCCGCTGTATATTCGAAAGTGATGTGTCAGAATGAATGTGGGCTGTTCACTTGTGTTTTAGTGTATATACCGCATCACTTTTATTTCTATTATGATCCTTTTATTACACGATTCTGATTTGTGAATGTCAAATAGGCGTTTGAATATGAATATATCCTTATGAAAGGTCTTGACAACGCAAGGTCTAGGTCTAGGTCAAGGTCTAGCTCGGAGTGAGCCACTAGTAGTTAAAACTTTAACTTTGTGTAGAAAGAAAATAATGGATCGGAATGGCTTGTAAAGTGTGAGTCTAAGCGGAAGTGAACTTTATTCAATGTGTATAAAGCACAAGCGGTAAGTTGAAATAGTATGAATTATTTGCGTCTGGTTCCCGCACTCGGTACAAAGCCTAAGATCGCACCCGGGAATGTGTTAGCGGAGCCCGGCCGGCCCGGAGCGCGCGACATTCCTGTGTCTAACACACAATGATGCTGCTTATCTCGGCCTTTGAAGATTACCTACACACATCTTTTGTTAAATAACTCCATATAATAGAGCTGTTGATACGTTGTATTCAATTTGGTTTTTGAAATATCTTTCAACTTAATTTAATTCAAATGGGCGTAGCTGCTTCTGGGTTACAAGAGCAGCAAATATCCAGGAAAATGTTTAATTTTTCAACTTATAGCAGCAAACATTCATTAAAAGAATCTACCCATGATAACGTTAGACAGACTAGAAATGGAGGCAATATAATATTATGCTACGGGAGCGAAGCCAGTAACAGTTATTTATATAAACAAAGGTGAAAGCACGAACAGTCCAAACACGATTATATCGAGTCGAGCCTGCTCCTCGTCGAGGACGCTCTGCGGGGTAGCGCGCTCGGGCTGCAACGCGATTATGAACAACTTGCTCCGACGCCTCTCAGCTCGGCGCGGTGTTAGTTTGTCTGCATTCATCGCATCAATAGCTTCACTTTGTTTGTTAATTGTTCCTGTTTGAAGCAGCTTATCTCGGAGCTCTCATTGGATTTTCGAAACCATTGCTAGTTTCAAGTCATATGAATTTATAAAGAATTCTTTAATTTCATTACGATAGAAATCGAGTCAATTAATAAATTGGAAATTAAATTATTATGAACATTCCAAAATGTAAGCAGTTGTATAATTAAAATAAATAACAGCATAGGAAAGTTTGCTGTTTGAGCACAAACATGAAGCAGAACTATAAATGCACGATAATGCTCTTTTCGACTCCGGTGTTACTACCATTTGTTTATGTTAATTCATTTCCTTTGCCAACATCGCCAAATACAAATAAGTTCATTTAAATTATAATTTATATCCATTTAAAGCATTACAATGAAACCCTTTAATTATGAACGAGGTGAAATATATTATCTGCGCTTATCTTTCGTTTATTTTCAAAATACAGGCGTGAAATTGGCGAAGTATAATCGATATATGCAAACAGATAAACATAAAATAAATTGGTTGTCTGTCGTTAATCCTTGCAATTATTGTACACTGTGCAGCCGCGCCCGCTGCGAGCGCGAGGGAATCAATTATACTTTTAACAGCAACGCAAATAAAAACGTCATTAATAGTATCTTTAGTTTTAAGAGGCCTTATTATTATAGGTAGCTCGAACACAGTAAGTTTTTTACAACTTCCGCCTCGAGGCCACCGAAGTATCCATCATTTCTGGTCTTCATTGACCAGAAACCATCAGTTAAATGTTTTTACTAGCGCTAGATATAAAATAGCATTTTAAATTAGGCACGGATACTGTAGCCTTCCAAAATTTTGTATATTCATGTAAACTTTTTACAAAGTACTTATGCTCGAACAGCTCCAGGCTCCAGCTGACTCTCATTGTTATATGTATAGTTGTAGCAGTGTCTGAACTGACTTAGTAACAAACAAAAACCTTAGGTTTAACATGTTTTGTTAAAATTTTTATAATATAAATCATCAAACATTATCATATTTTTAATATTAAAAAATCAAATTCTACGTTATATTTCCACACTAAAATATAATTCAACAAAATAGAATTATCAGAAAAGAGTGAAAATTACAGGCGTCTTTGTCACGCCTGCCCGGATCGAAGCTATTCATCGAGTCAGAATTTCTTCGAGTAATGTTTCCATAAATAGTCATCTCAAATGTCACCAAGCGATAGTATTTACAAAAATAATTCTATTCATTATAAAATCTTTGAAATCTCTTAGATTGTGTTCGATGACTTGTATTTAGTTTGAGAGTATCAGAACGTAAAGTAACAAAACTAAATGTTTGAAGAACTGTGAATAATATAAAATGCACATGGTCAATTTGACTTGAAACATATAACTTTGAAGAAGACAAGCACTTCACTTAACCCATTCATTATTTATTAAAATAAGAGCACGCAGGAAAGTTTCAAATCCTCTTAGCAGTCAATCATGTCGTCCTTCAAGCCTAACCCTAGTCCCCACTTGACGGTACGGCGCGGGCGAACACGGGCGAGCGGCGAGCGGCAAGCGGCGGCCGCGGTGACGGCGGGAGCGGTACACAACTATGAAACGCTTATAATATATACGTTTTTATATCTATTCTTATTAGAATAAAAAGCTGTAGAGCTTTGTTCGTTTCTTTGTTTCCACATGATAATCTTAGAAACTACGGTCCGATTAAAATATGCTTTAGTGCTAGATGGCGAATTATAGGAAGGACATAGTTAAAATAAAATTATGTTACCAGGAGCAAAGCCGGGTGGAACAACTAGTTTCATAACAAAGGGCTTGGACAGTACCTTAAGATTTTACTTAAAATAAAATTAAAAGTATCAATGCTGCTTAAATACAGAGTATGAACGAGATGGTTTTGGAAAATAGAAGATTTGAAATAGACATGACGGTGTTATCACTATAATAGCTCCTACACACTTGGCCAGTCGTTAATGAGTTTGTGCCGAAATGAATGCAGCACAATCGCTTTCCAATATCATGAGATCACGTCCCACACACCTGCTTCAAGTGGAAAGGGATTATCGTGAATCAAATATGCCGCTACAAGTCCTCTCGTCCGCGCATCTCGTCTGTACGCAAATGCTCTGCTTAAAGCCAAACTTTCAGCAATTCCGCTACCTCGCCGGTCTATTGGTCAGTTCTTTGACAATCGATCAAGAGGTCTTTGGTAACCGGAAACCAATCGATTTGTTATGGAGTTTCAAATTACAAGCCCTGAGTTAGGAAGTTGACGGTGTAAGCATACTGCATCGTTCCTGCACCTGGCCTCTGTCATGTCTCTAGTGGAATTATGAGAGTTAGGGGATAGAGAGTGCTCCTGTATTTGGGGTCTATGAGACCGGCCACCTTACCATTTGACATTGATAAATGTAAACTATTATACAGTATAGCTATATGCGGATCGCGTGTGTTTCGGCGTGTTTCAAACTCCGCTTTGTTTGCGCGCTTTTGTGGTACAATATAAAGTTTTAGTCATATTTCGAGTGTAAATAGTTTTGGAAATTGTGAAAGGACTTATGCGATAAAAGGTAGCTTAACATAATATTTAATATGAAGTATATTTTCCAAATCACATTTACTTTTAACAAAATTTCGAGTAAGATAAGAAAATAAATATTAATGGATGTAGATCACTCCAATATTTCATTTAATTTGACATAGTCATCATTTATCGTGACATAGTTTTAAAAAATAAAATCATTCGAACGAAAAGGATGACTTTTCGAGTCAATATACCAAAGACTTTAATAGACATATTAATTCCTTAATCTGGTTCATATTTCACTTTATTAATTAAAAGATTATCGAATCTAATTATTATAAACAAGTCACCGACAGTTCGTTTTGCATAATGAATTAGTAATGACACTCATTATAATATATTATGTTCTGCTCGGGTTAGCGGTGTTCAAAGTGGCACCGCTTATCGCACGATGTATTGTTCTCCGATGTTTATGGTAGCCGCCGCGCTTCGCTCCAAAATTATTTTATAACGCCGTTTAGCTGTCTTTGCAACGAGCTTATCTCATAATAAATGTGCAACGCTGAGATTCATACGTTCACGTTCGACACCAAAGAAAATATTTGTAAAGCATTTAGAATTGTAAAATTGTTTTGCAAAAAAATCTCGTCTCGTTTTCCTTACGGTACCTGTGTTCAAAGGTGGAAATTGTGTTAAACATCCATTGTTCAGCCAAGTGAGATGTCGATTAATTTATTTATGCATTCTTATTTTATCGAAAAAATAATAACTCATTTTGATAAAAAAATAGGTTCTTATTTTTATTCTATTAATACAAAAATTGATTAGTACTAAGTGGATTAGTACACAGTAGAAGCGTTCTCATTTATTATAATTGCTTTTATATTTAACCTGTTATTTCGATAAAAATTTAATTGTTATTTTCTCATGTTTACGCGCGTATAAAGTTCCCAAGTATCCAGATATATATCAACCGATAAAACTGTAAAATTTTATTTATATTCAAGGCCAAAGATATGATAATAAAATATCTAAGACTCAGTTCTTTCAACTGTTAACATACAATCTCAGTTTCCTCGTTGTCTAAATATAAACTTCTTTGAAACTATCTCCCATTCCAAGGATATCTTTGTTTTGTGCTTTCCATTGTACTCTCGAAACTTGCTTATACATTATTCAATAATAACATTTACTGGCATAGCTTCTTAAAATAACCATCTTTTGTTGATAGTTTTTAAAACACTTTCGTGTAATTTTTAGTTATACATTAAAAATTAAAGACTAATAAGTCGAGTTACGAAATGTTTAAATTATTTGCTATGGTACAATAATACTCGTGAAAAATTCGCAAAACATCTGCAATATGTAGGACATTATTTTAATTTGACTTATTATTTGTGACAAGAAAAATATGTTCTCCTTAGCACCGTGACTTTGTAATCTTTTATCTTGTTCATTGAATGAAAACATTTGAGACGAAATGTAACGAGGCTGGCACAAGTAGGCCACTACTCACGATTTGTGTTTCAAATAACAAGAGGGCTCGGAGCGATCTCCGCTGCGCTATTAACGTGATTTATACTTCGCTGATACCCGGACGCACGAATGATACGGTAAAGTGACAGCCCAAGGGACTCGATCAATCATAAAAAACATCTGTATGTCATGTTTATTACGAGTATATCATAAATAGCATGTTTAATGGGAATATAATTTATGAAGTACTTGTGAAATCGTTCGTTTTTAAAAATGGTTGATGAATAATGGATTAAATGTGATAGTAATTGTAATCTTTCGAGTGTGAACATTACAGTGTGAGTAGACGGAGATGATCCCAACATTGTTCGTGTGTTTGTTGCGTAGTAAAAATAATCAGCACCTATTTAAAGCATGCTGTTGTACGGTATGGAATTATACTAACCGAGAATGTATTCGTTTATTGTCATTCATAATTTACCGACAGAAGCGTGGTCTCGGAGTCCAGATGGCCCGGCGAGTGTAGGTTTATACATATATTTTTATGTAAGAATTAAGAAGTTGTCGTTCATGCGATTCCGATAAAATTTCGTGGGCAAATAGTATAGATAAAAAAATCGAAATCGGTAGAGGAATTACGAGGGTGAAATAGGTGATTTTGATATGAATATAGACAAGTGTGATATCTATTGAAGCGTCTTTATTTATACATAATTACACGAGGTCTAGCTTGATGAATAGTATAGTATCTTACGGGCTGGATCACAATATCAATATAATTAGCATTAATAACAGTTTTGCGATACATCACAAAAGTAGGAAACAGTCGTCGGTTCCGTAGCACGTGCAACATAATCCCGCATTCCAGGAAGTTCACCGCTCTCGTGAGGTAAATTCATTTAGATCAAATCAAGATTAATGTAAACACTCGGATCGCAAAATAGCGGCAAGATTACCGGTTAACGCTGCCGCCTGCCATACCAGCTCCCGCGACTTATTGAGAACTAGGTATCGTTATTAGCTGTTTTGCGATAAACCTAACCGAACTTGAGCTAGTTTTCTCGATTTAGTAACAAACAACTAATTAATTATACAAATGGTCACATTTTAATGTATTTGCAAGAATATTTGTCGACACTTATGTTCTAACATACACATACAGTGAGCCATCATATAATTTACGATGACACCTTGTTTTTGGTATTTTTGCCCGAAATTTCATAGTTTAGTTATGGAAACGTTACAATAAGACGCATGTTCATGTTTATCATCTTAGTATCTATACATATAATAAAACAGTAACCGAACCATTTCTGTACATTGAATATTTTTCAAAAAGAGCAATTGGTATGCAATATGTATGTTCTATAGATACCCAAACCATAGTTAGAATTATTTTTTTCTGTTCGTCTGTTTATCTGTTTGTCTGTTTATCTGTTTGTATGTGCGTCAATCACGTCATAACCACTGGGCAGATTTTGATAAATTTCATGTGCTGATAAACCAATATTAGGTGCAACTTATAGGCTACATTTTATTTGAAAAAAATAATTTTAGGGGTTGCTCTCCATACATGTAAGTGGAGGGTAAAAAAATAAATTCGCGAATACATCATTAAATGAGGTGTCATTAGATAGGTCTTTAAAAATGAAGAGAAAGAGGAAGAGGTTTCTAATTATGTTTCTTGCAAAATTAAATATTTTTTGAGATATATGCTTCTAAAGTCGTGAAAATGTCATACCACGTGACAACGTGAGATTTTGGTTGACTTGCGGTCATGTCTTTTTATACTCTTAACGTATAGATACGGTAAAAATACTCAATACATTCTCAAAAACCCTCAAAAAATAACTAACTCGCTGCCCGCGGCTTCACTCGCGTGGGCTACAATTTTCTGTATTTTGAAGAGGCGCGCGCACTGTGAGATTTTGGTGAAACCTATTTCCATAGAAAATTATAAAACACATTACAGAGATGCGCATATGTCAGCGGTCCTGCGATCGTAATTTTTTTAAACTTTTGTTGTGCGTCTCTAAAAATACAGATATTAGTAGCCCACGCGTGCGAAGCCGCGGGCGGAAAGCTAGTCGATATATAAAACACGAGTGTGGAGTAGTAGTAGTGTCGTCGAGGAGGAGGCCGCGTATTGGTAAATGGGTCAACAGTCCGCACTCAAGCGCTCCTCAAGGTCAGCCATATCGCGGGAACGCGCCTCACGCGTCCGCGGGACGCGGCTTTCAAAGTTATGGATGATACAAAATATTCAGTGACGCTTTAGTAGAATACATAGGAAGCAAAATAAAGACTGATACAGTTGGGAGAACGATGTCTAAAACCAAAAAGTGTACGGTGTACTTATCTTTTTTGACTTTTTTGTTATTGCTTCTTTCTAACTACATTAGAAAATAAAAATAAATATAATAAATGTCCACAGTCCCGTGACGTGACTCGCGCCGCTCGCGTCACTGACGTCACCCGCGTCACCGCGTCACCCGCGTCACCCGCGTCACCGGCTCAATTATCGTGGCGACCAGCGGGCGCGGTTCACCCTTCATCACTTCATTTTGTTGCCGAGTGCCGACCTTTGGGATCCGTTTATCAGCAGAGTTAATGTCTTCATGATTAACATGATATTTATTTTTCACGTTTTATTTTCTCCAACTTTTCTAATCTTGCCCACCACGTTATCTGCAATTCGAATTTGTTTGGGGTTAAAAAAATTGTCTCAGAATCGGACTATCGAAATTATTATCGGGGGAGCTACCGGCTTCCCACAAATTAGTTGCAAGAGAAGATTTTAAATATGCGTTTAGTGCGATGGCTCTTTCTTCCTGGTTTTTGCCTTAATCTTGCTTCTGTACTACCGCGCGTATGTACAGTCGTTCTGTAACGGGTTGGATTGTCATCACAAATGTAATTACGACTGCTTCGTCAAGAGGGCACCACTCTGCAGTACTGGTACTAGACCGCTTCATTAAAACTTTTTTATTTTTGTTAAAATCATTTTTTCGTTAGACTTCTATATAACAAATATTATCACAGCCTCGTTTTAACATTGAACTGAAAAGGTTAAATTAGCAGCACGAGTCGATGACACGAGAATCGATTTACGATACTCGCTAAGTTGTGTTTGTTTGTGCAACCAGGCTTGAGCCGACGCGAGCGAGGCTTGAGCAATTAATTAATATTATTGTTGGAGTAGCGCTGGATTGTTGGTAAACAATATCGCAGAAAATAAGAATACTTAGAAAGAAAAAACAAAGAAAGTGAAACTTTTGTGTGATTGTTTCTTAGAATTTTTTTTATATTATACACTACGAAAGGTGTTTGTTTCCAATTCTATGCTGGAATTAAATTGTCATGTCCTAAAAAATCTAACCAAAATTTTTCATGAATTTATTCCAGAGTCTATTGAAAATAATATCAACTGATTTAACGCATATATTATGTTTAGGGCAATCAATTTTTATCAGACTGTAATCCCATATAACCCCTGTCAGTTTTAGATAATTAACGTATTAAGGTTACATTACATATTAAAGAGGCATTAGGTAATTATAGAGATATACAGAATAAGAAATTATTGCGCAACCCTGTCCAATGTCCATTCTACAAATTGGAATTAATTTGTATATTGAAAAGTTGTAATAGAATACAAACAAAAATAAATATGAACGTTTTCCAAAAATAAATTTGTAGAAACACATTCCTTATTTGGACATACTCGAGCTGCATGAATAGCATGTATTTGTAAAAGAGTACGTGCACCTTATACGATGCGAGCGACGGGGCGGAAAGTATGAGGTTCTGCAAGCGCTGTCACTCCGCTGTTTAATAAAAGTAAATAACAACTAAATTATATTTAGCACTCAGTGCCTTCCTGCACGTCGCTGCAGCTAATCATTCTTAGCTAACATTTCGCGTGTTACTACTGTTTGCTCTACTTTAAAATAAAAACTTTGACTTTGACTTTGACTTTGACTTGACTTTGAAAAGCTTTCAAATAATAAAATACACTGTATGTCTACTATCTTCTAAAGTGTTCTACTTTCAACCATCGTGTTATGAATGTCTTGTATATATTGTAATTTGTATTGCAATCAGGATCAAGTTAACCCCAAATTAACAACGATCCTGTCGTAATATTCGATGAGTTTATTGGTGTGTGGAATAACAACCCTTGTTCGAAAGTTTTAGAAGTTAGAATAGCTTGCAGGTGTTTGTGTTACGGCGCATTGGGAGGAGTGTGCCCGGTGACGCGGCGGAGAGGTTTGATTGGTGCGGTATTGTGATAACTAATTACATGAACGCCATATCTCTGTATAGACCCAGCTATCAATCGCTTCGGCAGGGATTGTGTGCGAAATGTTGCTGTTTCCGACTGCTCTCTCTAATTTAATGACATGTTGAGGGGATTTTGTGAATCAAACAGCGTAATTGAATTGGGTAATTAAGGATATGTAAATAATGGTACAATCTGAGCCCAGTGTAATTGTGTTTAAAATTAGCGAAAATAACTTTGTTGTCTCTGATTCTATATTTTGACTCTTATATTCAGAATAAAAGTGGGTCTGACTGATACTCATATTATTGTGTTCACATTCTTCTAATTCATCTCTTAGAAAACGATAGTATGATAGTATTGTGTTGTGTATTGATAGGAGTCGTGTTGCTCCGAGGTTGGAGCCCACAGGCTGCGTCTTGTCTCGAGGCAATTTCCCGTGCCAGGGGAGCGTGGCGGCTGGCGACTGGCGCCGTAATTGTTTCTGCTCGCTACGAGCACGCGCTAAGACTAATTGCTTTCAAATTTACCTAATTGGATTGTATGTGATACTTGCGACAATTTGCATTTCACACGGGGTGCACACGGCGCAAATAAGTATTGGCTGTCAATCTACGTTGGGAAAAGCCTCGTATAAGTAAAATTATGTCTGACTCTAAGGCAGTCTTGCTTGTAATGAAATAATTTCTATAAAAGCTAAAGTCTTTATGTAAAGTTGTTTGTATTTTAGATTTCCAGGACACGCTTTCGCGTATGGATGCGTACTTAACTCGACAATGCGAGCAAGTAATTATTGTGTTCACAGAGGGGTGGACTTATGTGATATTTGTCGTCGATATGATAGCTTGTGTCTGTTTGTGGAAGATAATTGTCACGGCGTGAGGCTGAAGTCAACAGAGGCTTAATTATAGAGCGCCGAATGTTGTCTCACTCGGTGTTATTTGTTCAGCGTCGAGAGTTATCGAAACTTGGACTGTGCAGTCTGTATCACACAAACAGACATTAGTGCACAAAACTAATGCAAAACATTATGACTTCCTGATATAATATATTTTGTTGTAATTTATATAAATTATAATAGCTCTCAGATATTGACCCCCCCGATTGACTTCAGTTTTATGTTTTTATTATTAGTTGTCCAATTATTTGTAATTATTATTATACATGTGTTATTTTAGGGTACAAGTTAAGGTGTATGTAAATCCGATCAGTAGTTTACACGTGAAACAATAACAAACATACATCAACATATATCCATCAACCCTCACAAACTTTCGTATTTATGATACAAGTTAGCGATTACACCTGAAATCGGTCCGCAGTAGAGAGCTCCATCATGTCATCATAACATCACGGAAATATTAGAACAATAATTCACGCGCAGCATCATTGTAATGGCCGATTCATCTGACACGTTATCGTAACGAGCTCATTAGCCGGTACAACGGACCCATTAGTGAATGCAAATCTGACCGGCTGACCGGCTGCAGCACAAAGCCGGTGTTTTGACCCGTAGTGGGAGTGGGGAGGGGAGATCACTGCTTAGGCCTAGGTGTTAATCACTGTTTGCAACTACAGCGCTCAGCAAACGTTTACAATGTTGCTGATAATACCGGCCATTTGCGAATACGTTTTCCGAAAAGCATTTGTTGAACTAATTGATTGATATTGTAGCATGTGTGTCGATTGGTATTTATTTATTTATTTACGGTCAACCAACAATAACTTACACTATGCTTGGATGGTAAAAATATACATAATTGTTAATAATTAAATAATAGGTTAACACCACTTGCTAATAGTAACGGTTAATTCTAAAAAAATATAATACATTTTTTACAGAGATAATAAGTATAACATAATTATAAGACTAATAAAATAAGATATACATATAAGGCTAAAAATTAATAGATTGAATAAGAGCATACAAAGCGCATGAAGTGAAAACTAGAAAGTACTTTGATCACATGAATGGCACGATTTCAATATGGATGGAATTTATTTTATTTTTTTTCATTAGCCGTGTATAATCTAATAGGATAACGATACAAAGAATGGCTTTAAATAGGACCTTATGTAGAGAGAGTAAGGATTACCAGCCAGTTATTATAAACTAGCTGATCCGCGCGGCTTCGCTCCCGTAGCATAATATAATATTCTATCTATTTTCGGAATCGGAAGAATCCCTTTAAGTAATGATAAAAGAAATTTTGAAATCGGTCCAGTAGTTTTTGAGCCTATTCAATACAAACATACAAAAATACAAAGGTTTTCTCTTTATAATATTAGTATAGATAAGAGTGATTAATGTTTTTTTAGTTACACCCACAAAATCACTAAAAACTGGGAAAGATATGTACGGAATACCATCGGTCACTGCTTCTCTGGCTAAACAGTCTGCCTTCTCATTGCAAGCTAAGCCAATATGGGACGGAATCCACTGGAGAATTATCGTCGTCCCTTGGCGTATGAGGAGTGATTAATGTTAAAACAATTTCAAACATCTATACATATAATAAAACAGTAACCGAACCATTTCTGTACATTGAATATTTTTCAAAAAGAATAATTGGTATGCAATATGTATGTTCTATAGATACCAAAACCATGGTTAAAAAGTCTGTTTGTCTGTTTGTCTGTTTATCTGTTTATCTGTTTGTATGTGCGTCAATCACTTAATAACTGCTGGGCAGATTTTTATATAATTTCACATGCTGATAGACCATTATTAGGTGCAACTTTTAGGCTACATTTTATTTGAAAAAAATAACTTTAGGGGCAGCTCTCCATACATTTAAACGGAGGGTAAAAAAATAAATTCGTGAATAAATCATTAAGTGAGGTGTCATTGGAAAGGTCTTTTAAAATGATATCGAGGTTTCTAAATACATTTTCTGCTAAAATAAATATTTTTTGAGATATATGCTTCTAAATCGTGAAAATGTCATACCACGTGACAATGTGAGATTTTGGTTGATTTGCGGACATGCCTTTTTATACTCTTAACATATAGATTAAGATATGTTAAGAGTAGTGATTGTGGTCAAACCTATTTCCATAGAAATAAACGTTGAAAAGCGCGATTTGAACGCTAGTTTGGAATTCCGCTACACGATCGAATTTATTCATTCTTTGTTCAAAACACCTGTTTGTTTGTCCTGTCGCTCGTGCCCTGATATTGAATAAGCTATTAGTGAGCACAATTAGCGGCCATTTGCCCGATATCGTTTGTTTGCGTACCGCCCGCGCCGGGTCCAGTGTCGGCTGTCTCCCGTCTGTCCGTCCCTCCCGAGTCGCATTCCCGTCTGCTCGTATTTATTTACACGCATACCTTTCCGGATTCAATGTGATCGCTAAATGAATACAATCTATTTGAGACACGTCATGCATAGATTAGCTGTCGTGCTGTTGGCTGTTGCCAACTATTCTATAGGGAAATTGCTTGTCCTACGTAGACTAAATTTGTTGCCGTAATTATAATTTAGCAAAGGTAAAGAAAGTGGAAAGACATGACTATTCAAATTTATCGTGGGAAATTCAAGAAATATTCTATCGCATTTCAATTGTGGTTACTCCCGCTGGTCCTGGAATTTGGCCAAATCAGACCTCAATTTCTATATGCATCAACAATGTTAATTAAACTATCATATTTACTACTACTATATGTATTTAGGTTGGGTATAGCTGGTATTAAATAATGCCAGGCATTCACTGCTTGGAGCCGAGCTGGCTTCGTCAGATACTTCATACTGTATAGATGTTTGTTAGCTGCGGGCTGCTCGTTGTTTGTTCGGCTCAAATACTCGCATTGTGTGATTGCTGTTTACGCCAGCCTTGATTATTGTTTGCTGGATTATTACTGGCTTCTCTTATTGCTTCTCAGTAATCATTCGACTAATACTAAACGTGTTTGAACTTCAAAGTCACCTCTGCGCGTGTCGAACATCATTCACGAAGCATTAGGGATAATTCCACAATCAATATAGACAAACTAATTATTTAATCTTTTGTCAGTGAATAAATTACTTCGCTGAAGTATAAACTCGTCACGTATTGAATCTCGATTTATTTGTTTACATAGAAAAACTTTATAGAGACGACAGACAACAGTCGCTGAATTTACACACAAGAAATGATGAACTGTATGAAAAGTATAATAATTGATGAGAGTCATGCGATGAGGCCATTACAAGTCAAACGTTCCCTGAGCCGGCGGTCGCTGTTCGAGGTCTCACTCAGGTTCAGATATTTTGTCGTTCTCCGGCGACCGGCTAACACAATGTAATCCTTACCGAATGTATTTGGACATGCTCCTGCTCTCCATGCTCTGCTTTGCAGAGTCGAACGTCGAGTCGCCGACAAGTCGGTGTTAGCTTAGATAACTAGGGAGTGCTGCAGCGGAATGGAATTCCGTTTGTCTTTTAGGTTCAAAGAACTTGTCTTGTCTCTAAGTTTTAAAACGTAAGTGCGCCCGTCCTCGGCCGTCCCATTAGTACAGGGTTGACCGTCTCCGGATTCTTGTATTTTTTTCTAAACAGAGAACGTACCGACCGAATCTGCGATGGAAATTTTTTTTGAAAGTTTCAATCAGATTTTTTGCAATTAATCTAATGCTAAATATAACACTTATACAAGAAACAATAACTTACTCAATCGCTGAATTGATGAGAACAGCCAATGATTGTGATAACTGGAAAAGAGGAGCAACAACATTATTCAATTATCTCCCATTTATGAAATAAAAGTATCATTATAGTGAGTGCTCGTTGTTGACTCTATATCATAAAGTTATTGATATGTTAATTAAATCTAAAAATATCTATTTCGAGGTGGCAAGATCTAAATCCTAATGTCTCTCCAAGTTTATGCGGTTTTAGCTTTTGTTTGTATAACAAAGCTGATGGCAACCTTATATCATTTAAACAAGATTCAGTTTCAAAAACCCAAATAATTTCGACAGCTTGCACACGTGCGGGCGAGCCGTCAGCCCGTCACAGATAGACCGACATTCCCACCGGCCGCCGCACGCGGTACGCGGGACCGTGGAAGCGGAAACAAATATATTGCACAGAGAATAATTAATAATATCGACACGTGTTCTCCGATGAGCCCGTACTCCGGTGGACGTGGCTCACTGGAACTTTCCACATAATTCTTTATTTATCTACCTCGCGCTCGTTGTTGGCGAGATCTTGGAAGATTTTAAACTGAATTCTTTTCTTAATTTTAAATGTCTTCTCAAAACAGACAGGTTTCAGTTTCAGAAGTATGTACTTGTCAAAGATTCCCAATCTGATGCAATCAAAACGAATAAGTTTTGTTTGTAGTTTAGGAAATTGAAAAGTCTTTATCAATTTTGTAAAGTACACTGAAAGCCCTTATCAATATTAAAAAATGGTAAAAAAATATTTTTACGCAAAACAATATATATTCGGATTAGAATTCACGGCATTTGTTCGCTTACGAAGCACGTTCGGCACAATTTCGTCTTTCGTTATTTATTGTATGAAGTTGACCACGCCGTCCCGTGGGAGCGCGCGGCCGCTGAAAGTTATCACATACTATTGTGACAGAGATAGTATATAGTGCGTTATATCCCTGTAATATTTACTTTATTCCTTGGTTGGAACCGAGCGTTGCCTTGAACGAATGGAACGAACAAATTTGGCCCGCATTGGAGAAGTTTACTAACTTTCTCATTCTGAAAATAGATACGTTAAGTCCGATGTGGGTGCACCAATGGTACGAGATTGCATTTTATTTGTATCCTATTGTTCCTTTTCTTTCTTTTAACCTATTTTCGAAATCCCATCCCCGTCATTTAATCCCTTCCTAAAATAATATGCAAGCAAATTTTCATAGAACTGCGATAAAACGATAAAAACCATTAAAGTAAGTAAATATCTTGAATTTCCTCCGGCTCGGAGACTCTTCACGGACCGTCCGGGGCAGCATGCTTTCACGATTGATGCCGCCTGTTACCAAGGTTTGTGTGCGGCTAGTATACTACTATTTTAGTATTTCGGAATATTTTTTCCATTCTCGGCAAAGTTCGGCCTTGCAATTTGACAACGCTCACAATAAAGAGTTTCTTTAATTTTCCATTTGATGAGAATAAACCCTACACTCTTTAGCACATAAGTCAGGTGTATCCTCTGTAAATACTAATTAGCCGTAAGAATGAGGTCTTGGTGTCTCGCAGCGCTTCCAATTATCGTGAAGCTGTTCGCTAAGCCGCCGACTCTCGCTGTGATATGTCGTGACTCCTGTCTCTTACAGTCGGGTTTATTCTCGTTACGACATCCGAATGTTGACGTGTGCGAAGCTTTTAAGCTGAAATACTTACTCATTTATTCTTCAATTTCAACGTCGTGATAAATTATATTTGAAAAGGTGAAGCTTTTAGTAAATATTTCAAGAAACAGCTTTAAGGTAAAGACGAAACGTTCGATTCGCAAAAATTGTTTCTTTTGCTCGTTATTTTGCTAACTGTTGACATGATGTAAGCCAGCTTACTTATAATCAAGAAGTCCATAAAACGATGTGCTTTGTTATCGTTTCGTATGAGGAATTTCATGTTTACGAATAAATCTAAGTTTATCTTTTGACAATCAACAACATTTGTTTTCATCATTAGCTTTGACTCCAGGGAGGGAGGGATTTTAATCCCTTTATAATCAAAATTTTATAAAGTTGCTTATAACATTACGTGATAAATGGATGATTTAAACTTTCAAACATTTTTAATATTCATTTTCTATCTTTTCATTCAAACTAAAAACAAATTTATTGAATGTTGTGTTTATTAGTAAAATCTTTTGCACCCCGAATGGCTCCTGCCTCCTGCGGCCCTCGAGTAAAGCTCGGTTGGTACTTGGTTTTCCTTTCCCGTAGAACGCCGGACACATGCGTGCGCTCGTTTTAATATTTCGTAAATTCATTATTAACGAGTTTTAAATGTGATATCCGCTACAGAAATTAATCAATTTTGCGAAAATATATAGAACAATGACGGGTTTGTTACAAATCTTATAAGTCGAGATCTGCTGGAATAATTCGTAGGCTTAGAACCAGGAGAAGTACATACATACTCTTAATCTCGGAAAGACGTTAAAATTGAATGCAATGATATTCCGAAACGCTAAACTTATAGTAAATACTTGGTTAATGGCGAAGGATTACGACGAAACTGAATCCTTATTGCTGATGCTGAAGTAACGAACGACTTAGGGGTCCATTTTTGTCGTTATAAAATTCTTTTCAAATAAAAAGGTAGCATAAATACATACATATTCATATTATTCCCAAACACACACATACACACCCATTTAAAATTTCACCTGCAACACTCTGATTGTAAGAAGTCACGGACTGTTGTAACACAGGCTTATTTAGCCTAGCTCAATAGCCAGGGCCTCATAAAAATCGTGTAATTTTTATGGTGAAATTATTTATTTATTTATTTATTTATTTATTATTATATTATTAACGTTTGAGCTTACTTACCTTAAGCATACCCTAGCAAAGCAAAAGTGTTCTGTTTATTCTAAGAAATATCTAAAATTATTTCGTAGTTGACTTAAATCTAAAATGTCTACCAGTAACATCTAATTGGTTCATTACGGAAGGATGGACATCTGCTGCCTTCACCAGTATGATATCAAGAGGATTCTCAATTCTTTATACTCAATAATTGACGCAATTAATAACACAGTGGGACGTTTAAATTATTATCATTGTATTTCAAACTATAGCTTCTATTGTATTGAATTCGGTTACGAAACATAGTTTTTTATTCAATACGGAAAAAACCCAGTCTACTTTTTTGCGTAATTAATTAAAATAATACACATACAAGTAACATCATTTACGCTTTCGAGTGTAAAGTGTGTTTACAGACCGTGGTTATCGCACAACATCAAATGATTCGCGTGTTCATTTGCTACCTCGTAAAATATACTTGTATATGTAATTACTTTTTGTTAGAGAGTTCGCGATGTACGCATTACTCTTTGAAACCAAAACAATCCACAAGCTCGACATCTGCTCGTTTAAGTTGACCGCAACTATCAAATTCCTGGAGAATAAAATAAGAAGTGTATAAAGTGACCGGTATGACGAGTTTCTCACCACAAGAAAATTGCTTCCGCAGCGGATTAGGCGCTTAGTGCGCTGCTCGCTTTTTGCGGGTTGCGCCAATAAAGCGCTGCCCACGCTTTATGTAATACATTACAGCGGACCAATTGATGGTGCGAGCGATGAATTATATAAAAAGGTTTCACGCTCTCACTCTCATTGCTCAAAGGCGCTTTTATCGCCTCGTTATTGTAAAATATCGTCCAATAATACCAGTTACCGACGACGACTTTATAAATTACTAGCTGTGCCCCACGGCTTCACCCGTGTACATCTGTTTTCCCCGTACCTACTCGCGGAATTCGATTAGAATCCTTTCTTAGCGGATGCCTACGTCCAGCGGTTTGGGCTGTGCGTTGGTATGTCAGTCAGTGACTCTTTGAGTTATAGATTTTATGTTTTAAGTAAACCTTCTCGTTTTTTTAAAAAGCTTAGAGATTTTATTAAATTCACAAATCGTTTGTGAATGAAATAACTTCAACAGCGTTAATAAAGCTTTTTAAAAATAGACCTTTGTGAGGATTTACTGAAAACCATTCGAAATAAACTTCGATGAGAAAACTTTTTAACACAAAAGATAACCGACTTCCTTAGGTTCACATAAAAGTGTTCAATAATGGCCTATTAATAGACCGAGCGAAGCGGGGTCTCAGAGTCGAGATGGCCGATTGATCGTATGTTTGTATGTTGGTACGATATCTTAAAGAAATTCTAGAAAATAATTAAGTAAAACTTTTAAAATGGGGGTTTAATACTACTATACTATACCCCTATGTTTCCACAATGAAGTCAAATTAATACCACCATACTAAAATTTTCTATGTACTCATTTAACAATCATTAATATCGAATGCGTAATCACAGAGTATTCGATGTATAATAACAATCACTTGAAATAATATGTGGATACAATTTTTCACCCCTAGTAGAGGGTTAATTCAAAAAGTCATGATGTGTGGTACACATGGGGCACAGGTGAAATTATTTTTGTGAACCTCATTTTAGGGGTAAGTAATTGGTCAAATCTCCTAATTTCTAAGAAAGTTCTTTAATTTAAACGTTCTTCTAAAAAACGAGTTTTGCTCTAATATTGTTCTAGGTTTCAAAGGTTAATTAGTTTTGATTTATGTAGATTTTTCAGTTATGTTTAAGTGAATATTCTCTCATTTAACGTAAATTGGATTTGCGCGGTTAAGTAAACCATTAAGTAATTTACGAGGCAATTACTTTTAATAAACTCGTTCAGAGGCGCGCTCGGGCCCGATCCGCCGCGGATTTCATAAATTATATATATTATATCTGAAAACAATTTAAGCGATAAGAGAGGCCGGTCGAGGCTTCCGCAGCGGGGCCAAATATTAATTGTGGGCAAAATTCCCACGATGTAGCGTAGGATATGACATATCTATGGAGTAGGAAGTCGTCGGTGTGTTCAGTCGTCAATTTGGAAGCGATAATAAACAGGCGTCCATTGCGTTTAATCTCATGCTGTTATGTATCCGATCAAAATTACAGGAAAAAATATAGGGCTTATGTTTATCTGCTTCAATGATGGCTCAAAGCCATGTTTCCTTTGCTCGAGTCGTGTAAAGATTGTATGAATTGTTTCATAATGATGATAACATATCTTTATGAAGTTAATAAAACTTTTAAAATCGTATGATTAGCTTATAGGTTTTACCAAATAAAAGCGGTGCAATTATAGGAGTATTATATATCTGATAACTAGGAAAGCTAGTTATCAGATATATAATACTACTATGTTAAAATCTTGTACTACCCGCGGCTTCGCTCGTGTCAAGTACAAGATTTTAACATAGTCGATATATGACTTTAGAAGCGTATATATCTTCTTATTTTAACAAAAGATGATATTTGGAAACCCCAATTTAACTTTTAAAGATCTATTCAATGACACCTCATTTAATAATTGTTTCGCGAATTTATTTTCATAACCCAGGTTTTAAGCTTAAGCTAATATTGCTTCGCTGTATAAAATGTTAAAATCTGACCTGTGGTCATTACGTTATTGACGCACATGACAAACAGACAAATAGAAAATATATCAATATCAACCATTGTTTTAAGGTCCTTAAAACATCCATATTGCATAGCAATTAAGCTGTTTAATAGATATTCAATGTACGGAGTTGGTTTGGTTACTGTTTTATTATAATTATTATGTGTCAATTAAGGCTGGTTATATCATGTTTCCTGAGGCATTTGCGTCATAGAACAGGTTCTTAAAATAACATTTTAATTATGTCCCCATTTGTATATTTGAAATATTTAAAATAAAATTATTTACTTTTTGTTTGTCTAAAATTGGAAATTACTTGTTAGTTTCCCTTTGCAAAATATAAAACTGTAATAAATATTTTAAAAAAGGGATAATATTATTTCATATGGTAATTAACGTTTCTGTGATCGTTTCGTTTATCAAAAACACTTAAAAAATTCGTAATTTTCCTTCGTTCGATATTTTTCAACCATAATTATGAAATATGTCATTTGACTATTATATAAAAAGGTTTTACGACGGTTGATTTCACGTAATGTTTGTTTTATAATAATTGTGTTCATGTAGGCTTGACCAGGAATGAAGTAAAAATATTTTTTATGCCAGAGTAGGCAAGCGGAGCATGCGGTTCAACTGATGTTAAGTGACCGACCATCAAAAGTCATATTTTACGTCGAAGTTCATTTGCGTTAGTCCCAATTCGGGCCGAAAAATGCTCGAACCTACTTCCTAGTAATATGTCGTTTTCCCTTATCATTAATATATTTCGCTCCCGTAGTGAAATATAGCCTATATTACTCGTGAATAATGTAACTTTCAAATGGTGAAAGAATTTTTAAAATCGGTTCAGTAGTTTTTGAGCCTATTCATTACAACCAAACAAACAAAGCTTTTCTCTTTATAATATATAAGTGTAGATATAGACTCGGGTGATAACATCAGTTCACATCAAATGATACATAGTATGTAGCTATCGGGCTGCATTACCATATTGAGATACATTACTGATGCGGTTCCCCGCGAGTAGAGTATGACGTCCACCATCACGTCAAAGCGTAAGCATCACAAGTTATGGTAATTAATATTTAGAGGTAGCCCATGAACCTGAATATAAATATGCGAAACTGGGTATATCACGAGCGGCAAGGTCGCCACTTTGACGGCCGAGATGCCGCGTCAGATTACGGCGGTCGGCGACGCGACGCGCGACGTAGCGGCCACTATCTGCATACATTACAATATTACGCTGATTTAACGGGTTTTTAATTGCCAAAGATTTTATCTTCGGAAAAATTTTGGAAACTTGTCGGATCAGTACCGTCTTTAAACTGGTCAGAAATTCCATAAACTATTGTTTATTTAATTGATCTTAATAAAAACATCTCCACGTCATTATAAAGATTATTATTAATTTTATTAATATTAGAGATTGTCTCTAATCGCTTTAATAATATTTTAAAGATATTATTTTTTAATAAAATAAAGTTCTAGATATAGAGTTTGTTCAGATTCCAATCGGTTTTGAGTGACAAGGTGTCGTATGCCACACGAGAGAATCATTGTGGATACGACACTAATGTGTGCATAAATATGTAAAGATATGGTAGCTCCGGGTCACCGCTGTCACCGCAGTCCCCCGCACGGCGGCGAACAAATTACAGTTACCATAACTCTTTTATTGTATCAATGTGAAATAAGGATCCTATAACAATTTGTTTTATGGTTTTTTAGCCACGGGTAATCGGGCATAAATCGGAATGAGTTTTGAACACGCTATCAATATCTGCGATGAAAACTTTTACTGGCCGACGCATGAGTTATAAAGATAAAATTTCATAAAGGGTAGCGTTCAATGGAGCATCTTGGACAAATTCTACATAATTACATAAGGGCCCGGAACCCGAGCAGTTATGAACTTACGAGCCATTTGTCAGGCCTGATTTACTGCGCCTCACGCGGGTCCCCTGTGCCCGGGGTGCGGGGGAGGTGGGGAGGGGGCACTCGTGAATAAACTATCTGCGAAACGTCACGACGAACTACTTTTATGTCCACTGATTGGTGATGAACATTAGTAGTAAAAATTAAAAAGTTTTTGTCAAAAATCTTGTCATTAAACAAATATCACCTGAAAAGGCTATAACAGGAGTGAAATCATCTTAAACCTTCTCTTAACTGAAACTTCCAAAATAAATTTTTTTGTGAAGTATTGTCTCTCAAAATTAAAGGATGAGTATTTCTAGAAATTAAAAGAAAGTCGAAACACAAATGTTTAGCGAAACAAAGCCGAGGTCGGTCCCAACAGCAATAAAGCAACCGCAACTCATTATTATGAAAAAACATGGCGCTTTACAACCAAAGTTTTCACAAAATTGTGTAAACGCGCCACATCGATGTAATCTTGTCTTTATTCGAACTATTCACGGTCCCGAAGCGCGTGAACGACCTCATTTTATTGTGTCGGTTAAAGATTTGTAAGGACTGAAGAAATCTTCCCTCCAGCAATCATTTTATACATTTTCTTAGAATTTTTTGAAGTCAAAAAACCTTATTGGTGTCGTAGCATTTTGAGACTTGTTTTTATTTGTGGTAGTTGTTATAGAAATGGTCCAACAATATGATGTTCAATTTTCGTACGCTAAGTGATTTGGTGCGGGAGAGAATGTCAGTAAATTTGCGACACAGATCTGTTAAGTACATCTTCAATTATCGTGTTATCACCATTAAATATCCATTTTATGATCATTTAATTTTTTTGGGGCAATTGTCACGTTTTTCGACTGTCTTCGTATTCATTGTATGTGAGAAGTTTTTCATATAATCAATCTTCAGTACGTAGTCCATACATGGATTAATGAATTTAGTTGTGTCAGGCAGCGTCAGGAGGCGTCAGGAGGCGTCAGGAGGCGTCTGGCGTCCTCACGTGCCGTGTCGCTCCATCACTGTCACGTCACTGCCTGTCGATCGCCTTCCTTTGTCCCAGCACCTAATTACATTCGGGCACACTAATAAAAGATCTACACACGACACCTAAAGGACGTCTAGAGATCTAAATTTGAGCGAAATTCATGGAAGCACAAACAAGTCACATGTACGGGATATTTATAGAACATAATTAAACCCCTAGGGTTTAATTTTGTTTTAGAAATTACTGTAGAAAAATAAGGAAACGTTTGAACATTGATTTATGTGATAATTTTCCGCCAAAACCCCGATTTCCATACAATTAAAAATATTAAAGTAATAAAAAAACTTCTGTTTTGCTTTTGAAATGAATTACATTTACAATTTACTTTTAGCAAATTAAAACGCTACAACGTTAGATTACAAAAATAGAATCACAAAAAACTTCTGCGAGAATATAACCTTATAAAAAATATATAAAGATGAATTTAGAAGCATCGTCTTATGGAAATCGATTAAAAATTACACGGTCAGCTCGAGGCGGTTCCAGACGTCAAAACATGAATGTTTAGTCTCATGCGTCAATAGATTATCAAGATTAGTGAGGATCTCTCTTTTAATTAAGTTAAACGTTGAGCACAGGATCCGTTTGTGTTGACGTCATCCACACGCCGGACGCGGACGGGTCACAGCACGACCAGCTTTACCAATTTTTTACTATAAATAAATTAAAAATGCAAAATAATTGCTTACATTCAAACTGGTGGTACTTAGTTGAGGAAAACCTGAACTCTTGCAAAAAGGGCTATAAAAATGTATAAAACCTATGACATAAATAAGCGCTTAGTTTAATATTAATTCATTATTTTGATACCATCTTATATCTCAGAACAACCGAAGTATATGCTATTAATAATTTATATTCAGGAACATTGAACATTACGCTATCTAATTACAAACTAAGCAAATCTTGTACCAGGGATACTAGATAACTGATAGACATACTTAAATATGTTTTTTTTAAATGCATACATACCTTAGAGAAATGAGCACCCAGACATTAGAAAACTGCATTCATCACATGATCATTTTCTACTCGTGGTGATCGAACCCACACCCTCCGGCGCAATAGACTATTGTGTATCCACTGCACCAATCGGGTCGTCGATGTTGATGTTGTATTTAACTAGATGATCCGGGCAGCTTCGCTTCCGTAGCTTAGTGTTATATATGTATATATGACATGTCATTTATTCAATTTGAATGCTATCTGTAGCGGATTGACCTATGGTGTGGTGTAATGGCGGAATCTGTCAGTATTTTTCTTTTCGTGCATTTTAATATTATAAGAATGTTATGAACGTGTAAAATATAGAAGGGATTCAGTTAGCTTCAAATGTCGTTTCTTATTATTTTCAGGTGAGATAAGTGTTCATTATTATAGTATTATATTATAGTAGAACAATACATCTTTTGTACATTGTGAAAACATGAATATTAAAATTACAAACCTTATATATTTATATATATATAAAGGTTCAATAGTTTTCGAGCCTATTCAATACAAATTTTGTAACGTGTGCTAGTTCTCTTTAGGGGCCCCTTGTCGTATTTTGGACAACCAATCCTCCTAAACGAAGAAATTAAGTATGCAGCCAAGGCCAGCCAGTTCAGAACAATTCAATTGAGTTCGTGTCATTGTATGTTTTAGGACACAAAACCCTTTAGGAATTTATATAAGTGACATTAGAGTGAGACTCGAGCGTTGCTTCGGTACGAAAAGTCGGTCATTCGTATAAAAAAATCTAAAAAACCTTGTTTTACCATCATTGGATTTATTTATTCCATTTTCACTAATATCGCGTGATTTGATCAGCATTTGGATATAACAGTAATGGGTTTAAATGCGATGTGTCTAATAAATCATCGAAACGGGCAGAGCCGATAGTGGCGAGGCCGTCCGCCCACCGTCCCGCGCCGACTTTAAGAGCAACTCGCAAATCCTAGCTGTACACTCGAAACATGGAACATTATTATGCGTCCCTAATTATATCTTTGAAATAATCTCAATTATACAGATTACACAGGAGCTGCACAACTTCTTTAAAAGATAAATCATACATCAAAAGGAAGGGAACGCACATCATAAAATATTTAAAAATAGTTCAAGGGACCTGTTTATATTAGAACAATCAAAGTCGCGTGAAAGTCAAAATGTTTATTTTCCAAATCGGCCTCTGTCGAGGCGCTTATAGACATCTAAATTTCATCTAAATTTAAATAAAAAAATAAATGTATTCAAATGTTCGTACGCACTCGTTGAACAAGATTTATATTTTCATTTTCCGCGTTGGCTAGACGCGTAACAAGGTAAAGATGTTATCTTTAATTAATCGTCGAACCGCTAATTATATATAATATTATGTAAATAATTTTAAGTAACAATCAATTACGCCGGTATTTTTTGTTGTAAGTACTTCATAATTGGCATATCAAGAAGGCGCCGCCTTTAGTCGGAGGCAAATAAAACCAAATATAATATTTATTACCTGCTATATTCATGTTTCATTCAGACCGCAGAGCGCAGAGCGCTGCGCACCTCGGGCTATTTTTTATAATTTTCTGAACTTGTTCTAAACAAGTTATTTAAATGTTAAGCAAAATATCGGATTTATAAGAATTGATAGTTTTTTTTAACCCTGTTATATATGATAGGGACCATATTTGTATACATTTGCGTTAAGCTCCCACACCTCAGCTGACCGAAACAGGTTGAATGTAATTTAATTTTGAATCGGCAACGTCTTGCCTATCCACGTACATATGATGACACACACGTGATTTTTTTCTCGTAATTATAGAATTACGAGAAAAAAATCATAGAAATAATGAAGCATAATATGTTTAGACTACTCACTTATTGCCCTCTTGTCTCTACTAAGGGTGACTGACATTTAATGTTGTCGGCATCTATCATTATGTAACGTACCAACTACCGACCGTTTAGCCGCTGTCAGTATGTATATAATAAAATCGTATAATAGCCATGTCTGTACATTAAGCATTTTCAAGAAAATAGTGTTTCGTGTTTAATTTAAGCTTCCAAACTCAAAACAATGATTTTTTGATTTTTTTGTTTGTCTCTTTGTCGGGCGGTTATACGTACTGAACCGGCTTAAAACCGATTTAAATTTTTACAATTATATACAAATGAACAGTGACACTTTTGTTTAATTATAATATTTAATTTAGGATATACTTCGGACTTAAATAATAACGGTTATTAAATCGTAATTATTGGATAGTTCTTTTAAAATAAAATATAAGTTGATAAATGGGATTTTTGACGAGATATATTTACAAATTTACGTTTCTGCATGGTTAAAATTGTCCTATCACCTCTACTTCAAAGTACAGAATTTTCTAGTCCATGCGGGCCAGAAAATTCTGTACTGCCGCGGGTGGAAACCTTGTATACTATATATAATAAAAAAAGTAAACTTAATTGATTACATTGCATGAGAACAATTCGGTACGAGATATTTTTGTTGCTTTGGTTGCTCTGTCATAGATTGTATTAAGAGAAAGGAAGTTTCCAACATATCATTTTTCTTGTATAACGTTATCAAATAGACTTCATTTTCTTGCTAAATGTCCACATGCTGAAATACATACTTGAGTCCTTGCCTCGAACACCGAATAGTTTTCGCGTTCATCATTATGATATTAGCAATTAGGAGGTAATTATCTTCAGAGCTCGTCCGCGGGTCATGAACGGAGCTCGGCCTGTGGCCAGTGGCTCGGTTGATGGACGAAGATCTGCTAAAACCCAACGACATAACAAACTTACGTCCTGGGATTTCACGATATACTTGTATGTGCGTAAAACGGTAAGGTGAGTGGTGTAGCTGGAATTTTATGAATATTGAATTCAATTACAACTAATGAACATGGCTTACATTTTAGCCAGTCGCTATATGAGATGGCTTGAGTATTTGAAACAATCGTGTAACGTAAGCTTTATTGGATCACATTATTCAATAGTTCCCATTGATACATCTCTGATCATTCAGACATTGCTCGGCGGGCAGATGTGACAGACGCGCTGCGTGCCTGGTGCCTCACGCGTTCTTAATAATGCTTAGAATTATCGGGTTTGTTTTGAACCAATCTTACCCTCGACCGCGACACTCTCGCCAATATTCCGTCTTGTGGGACAAGATGCTTGAAGTATATTTCATTTGTTTGTGAGAGGTAATACTTAACATACTTTATACAATTTCTACGTTATGATATTTTTATTCATTTGACGTTTAGCGACAACCTACGATATGTATCTTGTTGTAATATTTTAACGCACTACGTTCAAATGCAGTTTCCTAAACAATGAATCGAAAATGATCGGCCACACATGATTATAGTTGGTGTGACAATGCTAGTGTAGCTGCAGCGGAGTGGAGCGTGGAGCGTGGAGCGTGGAGCGTGGAGCGTGGAGCGTGGAGCGTGGTGTAGTTGGCTCGAGGGCCGCGGGCGCGCTAATTATACCCGCCCGGACACCTGTGGCGCGGCCTTACCTCCGTGCTTCTCTGCGTTTAGTGGATGCTAACAATTATTGTATTTATTTATGCTCAAGCATCGGCCTTGAAATGCATTCGATATGATATAGCCAAAAGAACATCATTTATCACGATAAAATCTCTATTCCAATCTTAATAACTGAACAGCTAGAATACCGATTATCACCGAATGAAATATTATGGAAAACATTTCGAATTAACTTTTTCATTTGTGACATAGTTCACAATGCCACTTCGCCGTTAATCGTATCCATCTCGTCACAGCGACTAGTGAAGTGACACGTAAAGGTTTTTTCACGAGATGTCACCGTGAATAATACTTCGTTAGAATTGATCTCGAGGTCGGCCGACATCAAAGCTGGCGCTCTGGGTAACTTTCGCAATAAAACACACAGACAGAAAACTACTAACTTTCTGAATCCAAACTTAGAGGTTGGCTTTTAAACCATAAAAGTAAACAATATAATCTCTACGTCTTTGGAACACTTTTTGGCTTTAAGTAGTTTTATAAGGATAGGAACAATGTAATCCGAACCAAACTGTGTTCGGTTGCCGAGCCAGTCACCGTGCGCCCTATGGCACGTGATAACCGTTGCCCATGATGATGATGATGATGATAGACGTGATCGGCCCGATGACGGCTATTAACCAGTTGGACATTGACCCAATTCGTGCTGACGAAATTTACGAATCGCTGTCAAAAGCTCATGTATATCAGTAAGTCAACTGTTCTGGAGTGAGATTGATCTCCAAGAGTTGAAACAGTCAGACGTAACGACGGCGTTCAATTGAGCGCGCGTAACGAATCACCTGTCTGCGCCATCCATCCACCCCTCC
>LQNK01000302.1:7437-27210 GCA_001586405.1 Phoebis sennae | reverse complement strand
TTTTGGTTCTACTGATCTTCAAGCCTACACTTTCCAGTTTTTCCTGCCACATTAGGAGTCTTCTTTGGACCTGGGTACCCTCCTCGCCAATGATGACTATGTCATCAGCAAATAACATGCACCAGGGCGCTTCCTCGTGAAGAGTAGATGTTAATGCGTCCATGGTCAAAATAAATAAATAGGGACTTAATGCTGACCCCTGATGCAAGCCTACCGTTACATTAAAACCTGATGTTATAAATATACATACATTATAAAGATTTTTTATACATTTGTTTATTTATTTAAAAACGTCGTAGAAATAGGATGATCTTACAAATAATTTAGGTTTATACAACATTGTAACACGAACACCGGGTGAAGCGCGAACATCAATATATATATATAACCATATTGCCATTAAAAATTTTCCTTCGAACGCTTAAACAAAAGACTTGTTTCAAACTTCATATTATGTCATTTTTAATCCCTTAATTAAAAGTTTCTCGTGAAAAATCTCAGGCGGCCGTGGGCTGTTTCCATTTTATTCCACATTTCCTCGGAATGTAACTGAAATTTAATTGGTCGTACTCGACTCAAAGTTGTAATTTGTTTTGCCCTTCCCCTACATTTGCTTATTACACGATTCCGTTGTTTACAGCGAATAATATTATTATTATGTTCCAAGCATACGTACCCTATATTATCCAATATTTTCGTTACACAGAGTGTTTTTTATTTTTGTTTTTGCGGTATTGTTTTTACTTGTCGGAAAAACATTCGGAAATTGATGAAGTACAATTTGCATTATCCTGCGTATACAAGGTAATTGGATCGCTTATTATTGGTGATGTGAAATTGAGTGTTTCAATTTGAAATTATACAATGTTAAGAGTCTCTTAGTTTGCTTAGTTTTCAGTGATAAATCATTTTAAATATGTAATATTAAATTAGAAATAAATTAAGTTAGGTCAATTAAAATTATTAATTATTATTATTAAATTTAAAGGAGTTTTGTGCATTAAAAGTAGTATGTCAAATTAACGTACACGTACGGCGAAAAAACTTTTAGTTTCAGATTTTCTTCTAGCTAAAATTAGTGGACTTAAACCCAGTTCTTGAGTCACTTTAACGCTAGTTTAATTTCGTCTGAAATTTGACTAACAGTTAACTTTAATATTTGATTAAAATCTCAGAAACCCATATTAATGACTGAAAAATTTACATAAAAATAATTGATGAACTTCAGTTGTTCAAAGTTTATACTCTATGGTCATCATAATGAATTACCTGGTTGTAACAGCACAGGGCGGGACAGAGTGACCCCAGCTCGGTTGGACGCCCTGCACCTCAACACGGCACTGCTACCGCCACCACCAGCGTCCACCATCGACCGACGGGCTCCTACCACCAGCCTGCCGTCGCTTAGAACATGCCTGAAAGAATTAGTCAGTTATTTTCTTTGTCCCCTTTTTCTGTCACCTTTCTTATTTATATCTCCCGTAACGAGCAGCTACTATTTGATGATCAAATGGTTACATAAAGGTCTATAAAAGTAATAATTCACAATATCTATGCCTTATGCACAATGCGTAATTCTTCATTCATTTTCTTAAAGATTTCTATAATATTTTTTATTTTTTTTACCTTTTAAGTATGTACCAACCATATTTATATTGCTTCTCGGAACTTCAATAAAAACACCAAGGTAATTTCAGTGAAATATGAGCTGCCTAATTAATAATTCATAACAAGATAGCCGTGGAGTTTATGCTATAAACTTGTACAGCAAAATATTTGGTTTATGTTCAACAATAACCATCAATACTTCGCAAGTTCCCGTTATTCAGCCGATACAAGAATAACAATGGCTTTTAAGTCCATTACGAGCTAAGTTTTACAATTAAGAGCCAACAAAGATCAGTACATTATCAAACTTAGAAAAGTTTCATTGTTAATGGTAATGTCTTCCAGCATTTACCCGCGATGTTTATTTTATGGCTTGCAAATAACAACTTTTTATTTGTTGTATCAACATAAATTTACAAGCTTCAAGTTTGTACATTAAAATTTCAAATTGGTGAATTTACATGAAAGGCGAATACGGGTAAGTTATTGAAATGGTCCTGTATCGGAAAAAACAAATATATTATATATGAACTTACATATTTTACGTTGAGGTCTAAATTAAAACAAAAACTACGAATAGAATATCATATCATACAAATAAATTAATCAAACTATAATGTTATTATTACTTTTATATTATAATTTCAAGAACATAGTGACCAAACATAAATGATTTATGGATACAAAACTGCCACTGAAGCGTTATATAATCTTATCCCGAATTCAAGGATCATTAGTCACGGTGTTCTTAATTAAGTCAATTTTAAGTGAGTTCCCTCTGAAGTGTCCAACTTTCGCTTACCTTAGCGAAAGTCAACATTGCTGGAGCCGAGCCGAATTGACTAACTTTACCTGAAACTTTCGCAGTCAACTGTGAACTTTATTTCAATAGTTTAGGGTTTACTCAACGTTATATTTACTATTTCATCCTTGCTATCTTGATTCTAGAGTCGGTTACAATCTGAACACGCCATGTACGAGGTTTTATTTTCCAATTGATTTTATAGTATATGCAATGATACTTTAGGTGCTAGTTTTGTAGAAAATATAATTTTAAAAAGTTCTGAAGTATATGAATATGGATATTATAGTTTAGCTTTACATTTCATCATTCTTTCATTTATAACAAAGAAACACTTTAACTCAACATTCCGTAATTCGAAGAAAAATATCGTCAGCACGTATTTCTGCAATATTTCATTCCGTTCACCACCCGTTCCATAAGTCAAATGTCACCATAATCGCTTTCTTCGCACTTTGCAACGTCATTTTATTACAACTTCTGTTTGAGTTTGTCCAACTATCCGCTTAAACGCAAAATATATTGAAAGGGATGATTTCCCTCGACGTACAAAATGAAATATATTGCGTCGGTACTTACAATAGTCGCTAACAAAGCAATAAAGTCACAAGTTCAGCAATAACCCAGTCAACCAAATTATTTTGAATCGGCAGTGTTGACGGATTCATTGAATATTGCGCCTTTCCAAACAAGAGTGGAAAGTTTAACACGTACCGATATCGTAACGCCAACTTGAAATATATTCGTACAAGTTTGAAGCTAATTTATTAGCACGTTTTTATTAAGACGACGTTAGTATATTTGGGTCCAAAGGGCGGCCGACGTCAATTGAATGCGAAATTAGTTCTGCAAATTGTGACGTTTAATTTATGTGTTTGAATGTGCTTAGTTTTGAGTTTGAAATTCGCTATACATTTTGGTATACACATATGCAAAGGAGTGGTTATTGGGATCTTACAATCAATAGTAATAAACAAATCAATTTGGTAATTACAATTTATCTTCTATAGTATTTCATATCTCTGTTTTCCTTTATGTACTTACAAGAAATGTGTTATTCTAGGTATTGCTTCTAATTTGTAATTGCATAAAATTAGCTTAAATACTTTATCTAATATTATATTTACAAAAAATTATTTTATTTAAATTTAGAAGAACTTAGAACTTGTGGAACAATTTCAAAAGCTTTTTTAACGATAAATTCCCAATCAGTTTCAAAATGTTCCGTATAATAAATGAACTTTATACGCAAGGTGGCGTGTATCATGTAACATAGTTTGATGAAGGCAAACGTAGCTGGTAATTGAAGCTCACTTCATATGTATATCGGGAAAGTTTTCAACTCGGCGCGCTCGGACACGTCCCAACTTGCTTCCAGTTCCGATTGGAAATTGGAAGCCGGCCCAATTTATTATCTATCTATGAGGATAACCGAATTAGTTATGACATATCGTTTGTGGTTTCACGGTATGTTGAACATAAACTCACACACATTGCAAAGTTTGGTGATTAGTTAGTACGTAATGAATAGCTCCGATGTTCTTGTTGAATTTGATCGTGTAGTATTTTTCTCTGCTCTATGCAAACATTTTGACGCTTTTATTTCTTTTAGAATTGTACTAGTACACTTATTTTTGTTGCAACGAATACTTGTGAAACTCGCATTTGACATTTTAAAAGCACTGAAAGATTTATTTCAATAATTTTAATAAATAGATTGTATGACTTGTGAAAACCATGACAATATATCATTTAAGTTAATTTATTAAGGCATATTAACACCTTATAATGTAAAATAATTTGATGAAGGCAAGCGTAGCTAGTAATTGAAGCTCACTTCATATGAATATCGGAGAAGTTTTCATCTTGACGCGCTCGGATACGTCCCACTTGCTTCCAATTCCAATTGGAAATTAAAAGCCCAACCAATTTATTATCTATCTATAAGGACTATAAGGATAACCGAATTAGTTTTGACATATCGTTTGCGGTTTCACAGTATGTTGAACATAAACCCTGAACACTTCATTGCAAAGTTTGGTGTTCAGTATGTATGTAATTAATTGTTCTGAATTCATGTTGAAGTTTTGTAAGTGATGTTATCATCGGGTTAATTGCAATAATAAGTCTGTTACAACACTTCTTAAATATAACTTCCTTGGTAAGGCCAAAGAGTAGGTGCTTTAATGTGGCGTTTAATATTTATTTTATAATTTCTAAAAGGTTTATTTTTATATCTAAGCACTGTTTATACCTAAAAGTAACACGTTATATTCCTGTAGAGCAGATTTAAAATGTGTTATAGACAAACTATAACAAGATATCATTAAAATAAATTTAACTCTTTTCAATCATGCTTAATTTTGAAAAGGTTTTCCAGAAATATACTCTTAGTGAAGTGAACTACGAAAGCTCTAAAATCTAATTGAGCAGTAGCGACATTGACTGAAACGAGTTTTAAAACTTTGCCTCTAAAGTTGTGAAGCTACCTTATGTATATATATATATTTCTTCAGTAATACTGTATATAATATGTCTACATTATACTAATATACTTTAGTATTTATACATAGTACAAATAAAATTTACTGATGTATTGAAGTGTCTAATTTAATATTAAAAAAAACATGCTTTTACAAGCATGACTTTACGACTTTTTAAATAAGTAAGATATCCATATTCTTTTCAGCCAATTTATTTAAATTCTTATAACTTCTGTTGTGAGTCAAATCAATTTTATTCCATAATTTCAATTATATTGTATTTATGAAATCTATCTAGAACTTGAATTCTTGGAAGACACAACATGTTTAATATTTCAATAATGAGATTTTTGTAAAGTTGAACGTAGGCGTTCGCAGACAACGAGACAACGTTAGGTTTAGCAAATTATTCTTTCGCGAAACCATGCCTCGAGGTTGTATGGTACTAAACATTTGTATTTATTTTATTTCAGGCTGAATTATATTTAATTACATAGTATAGATACAGTAGGATATTTTACATCACACGATGAAGTTTTAATCAATTTATAAGTACTATAGAAATTAGTCAAAGTCAGCGATATTCATAAGTTAATATTGGTATAATAAGTATTTAAACAAGTTATAAATGCTTAAATAGTTTTATAAATAATTAATATTTTACTTTCCCTTTTATTTAATCGTACATTATCCCTAAAGAACTTAAACAGTATATTACTATGAAAAAGTAAATCCCCAAATAATTCAAGCCGCGAGACGATGACAGTATCGAGACAATGCCTTACCTTAATCCAGGGATAGTAGTAATCACTTGTCCCTCAGCAGTGACCCAGTGCACATCAGGAGTGGGATGTCCAGTAGCGCGGCAGACCGCGTGCGCGCCCCTGGTGGCCGGCCAGAGGACCCTGGGGGGCGGCTCCGTGGTGAAGTGGGGCCGCTTGTCCCCAGTGCTGGCGGCCAGGCCGATCGCCAATATAACGACTAGGGCCCATTGTATTTTCCCTAAAATAAAACACCTTTCTAAAGCTGTGTTTATTCTGTCTTTTGTCTATATTTTGTTATATCATGTATCATAACGTCATCCTAGCTGCGATTGGAAATTAAAAGTGATGATTTGAAGCCATATGTTCCAATACTGGGGCTAAGCCAATATATAAAATATTCTAGTGCCCATTGTATTCACACTATAAGGCTCAAACAAAACTTCAAAACATTTTGGTTTGGTCCTAGGTATATCAGAACATCTTAGTAAGAGTATTTTTTTATCGTGTTCGTTTGCCTGCTTCTCGTTATATCATCCTCTGTAACTGCCATGTAGTATATCAGTAATTAAAAGTCAGTCCAGTTTAATATTTAATGACTCTGTGGTGAATAGAAGACGCTTTGTCAAGTAAGTACTGGCTGATAGACCGATCGGTCCATTGTATTTACCCGTTATTAAAATGACTCGGCGAAGTCTTACCTTAACTGAAAATTTTTATGTATTTACTCTATATCAAAAAAGATTGATAATAGCTTCTTATAGCAAGCAAGGGATTTTAGTTGTTCTGTATCGTTAATATATATTTAGTTCACAAACTAATTCAATATTTCATAAATACACAAACAATGTACATAAAATGTTATTCTCTAGTATATGTATAGATAATCACAGTCATTGTAATTATCATTCTCAGATAAAACAAAAATAGGAAGAATCTAAATTATTGAAAACCTCGTTATTTGTTACTTTTGGATACTTACAAAGATTTCACAATTAATAAAGTAATAACAATGATCAACTTTCCATGTAAATATCTACAACTGGACATCAAAAACTGATATTGTATAATTTTATTTATTCAAGTATACTCACATTATATTCTTGAATTTTTTCTTTCAGATAATATTATTTTTATTTAATCAAAAAGGTACCTACATAAAAACGGATATATTTCCCGCCAAATCCAATAACGTTTGATATAAGATACCAATCTTACGCACAAATAATAAAATATTTTATGAAAAATAGAGAAACAAAACTGAATGATGGTATTTTGCTGATTAAAATAAAAAATATATAATTATTTTATTTTATTTTATAATTAAAAATGTTTAATAAATATTCATTCTAAATTATACGCAAATGTTTTAAACCTATATATATATTTTAATATCATTAAATTGTACTTATCAAATTAGTATACTAGCAATAGTTTATTTTGTTTTCATAAATAAGCACTTTTTAAAATAAGTTATAAGTTTTTACAAGATTAATAACATAATAAAAAGAAAAACCTTATCTTAATTCAAAGATAATTCAAAAGAATTGCGAGTATCCGAACGCCGTAAACAAGTTTTTTAAAAAATACCGGTCCAGCTTCAGAACATTTATCAAACTGAACTGTCGCTATAATTTAGTCCTACTAACTCGCCTCGGAAGCACAACGAAAAAATTCATAGCAGACATTTTTTAAATTTATACCAAATTGCACTCTGCTCTAAAAGGTTTCCTCTTAACGCTTGTTTCAAACGCGAACGAAATTTAAATATAATACGCGGTGTTAATTATAATTTTGGTAAGATAATTTATCATTTAAATATATTAAAAATTTTATACCACTGGCTTAACGTTTTATTTAATTTACTTTAGGATTATTTGCATAAAAATATAATTTAACAAAATAAATTAAACTTCAACTTATGAAATAAACACATTTTATAAACATTTCAAATTCCTTAGTTTTGTACGGAATGTTTTGTTATTATTTTATTTAATTAATTACTCCCGCTATCAGTAATTTTATGTATTAATACGTTAAAGGTTTTTAATTCTATAATTTTACTAACTCAACAAAATAAAGTCTCATCGAATAATTACACACTAGATTATTTAATTGAAAGTTACGCAAATAAACTTAATAAAACATCAATATAGTATTGACGTTAATTAATAAAAACAAAGAACTAACCAATCATTTCGAATTCACACAAACACATCCTCATTTTTCACACGCATGATAAATTCACTAGTACACACATTCATAGCTCAGTCCTAAAATCATTTAGTGCATCAGTCATCTCCGAGCTGTCTCGCATAAAGTTTTCAGGACGCACCCCGATACACGTCTGTACTGTATCGAAATCGCGCGCGGACTGGCCTCGGAGGGTATAAACCCTCATGTAGTGATAAGGATGTGACATGGGCGGTTCAATTAGACCTATACTGAGTCCTAGGATAATATCCTCATTATGTATGTTCTCACGCTTTCCACAAAGTAGGTTAAGTGGTGACGCTCGCGTTTTGAGAGCTTTCCTCCATATTTTGTTTTAGATACAGCTTACTTTTAACGCATACATTGTTTAAAATACGTTTGTACTTTGTATTTTGTAAGTGGCCCATTTTCGTGAGTTTGTAGTTCTTTAAACGCTTACGAAAAATGTAATGATAAGGGATGAACATCGTTCAGAAACATCTAAACATTAAAAATGTGATACACACAAAAGATTACTGAAGGTTAAAGAGACAAGGGTGACCTGTTGAATTTATAACATACTAGCTTTTGCCCGCGGCTTCGCTCGCGTAGACTACAAAATGAACATAGTTGTTATAAAAAATATGACATTAATTATATATAATTTAATTTAACGCTCATTTATACAATTTTAAAATTCATCCTTAACCTATAAATATATTTTCCAGAACCTCAAAAATGTATGAACGAAATACTTCTTTTTATTTATAGTCGAAAAGGCATTAATTCCTATAAAAGTTTACTAAAAAAAATAGAACAATTATTGAACCTTAAAACCAAATAAAAACCTAAGATAAATTCCAAAACCTAAACGACGTATTAACAAAAAACTTATTTTTATTTATAGTCTCTAAGTCAGAAAATATCTAAAAAATATGTTCATACAATAAATAAGCTCAAATCAATACAAAAATCTGAGGCTTATCTAAAAAATCTTAACAAAATATTAACGAAAAACAGTTTTGTTATATGTTGCCTATAGGATGTGGTACGTAGGTGTTATCTTTGCCGATTCTTACCTCCTTACCAATTTATAAAGAAATAAAGAAATGATAGAACAATGGAACCTAAAACAAAACAAAAAATCATTTAAGATATAACCCGAAATAAAAACAATAAGAATAGTCTAACGAATTAATGATGAAATATTATTAAACTGTGCGAATGGATATCCTATTGACAACCGTTCGCTAAGTTAGATTTTACACATTTAAGAGCACAATCGACATAACACTATTCAACAGATTCTATTATTTAATTAGGAACCTTATTCACGACACCTTTTTTTGACTACCTACGTATAAAATGTTAATTGCAATGTGAAAAAAAAATAAAAAAATAAAAAAAAAAGTGCTGTGCAAACAACAACTAAAAATGTTCAACTCAATGTACCTACGCGCGCTGTTGATGTATGATCACTTTAAACACTCATATCTTTTTTATTTGTTAACCGATTTGAATGAAACAAACACTAAAACCTCCGGGGGACTTGCCGTAATAGATAATTGAAAACCGCATTTAAATCGGTTAAGCCGTTTCGGAGTTGACTGCGTACAAACGCCCGACAAACAGACAAACAGACAAACAGACAAAAATTCTAAAAATCATTGTTTTGAGTTTAGAATCATAAACGAAACACGAAACACTATTTTTTTCTTGAAAATATTAAATGTACAGACACGGCTAGTCTACGATTTTATTATATGTATAGATTACTTCTTCTAATTTGCCTTATAATATTTAATATTTATTTTTTTTCGTATAGTTCAATTTAAAATCATGACCCAAAATACGTATTGCCTATCGGCGTCTGCCTATGGATCAATAAAAAGTTATCGTATCCAGCTATTTGTGTACGAAATTTCATCAAAATGCGTGCAATATTTGGGGTGTGATTAACACACAAATATTCAAACATTATGCATGCACATTTATAATACTTATTAGAAAAATAGGGATTACAATGAATTATGTTTAATCAAAACTTCGTAACTTTCGATAATCAAAGAGGAGGCAAAAATTATGGAAAACCGTATCATTCTGAAAAAGATGTTTTTTGTGTATTATTTATTAATAGTCGTCAGTACAGTTTAAAATATATTTTCAATTTATAAATCGTATCAAATATTTCTTAAAATTATCATACTAGACACAAAACGAAAATAATTTTAACAATGTCCATTATTCATTTTAAAATACCAAAGTACTTCAATAACGTCTGAAATCAAGACCTCTTATTTATAAATGGTATTCTCAGAATTGCACCATTACGACTTAAAATTCTATTGTTTCAAAGGACGATAAAATCTATTTCCTTCAGCGAAGACAAAGGACTATTTTCACTGAAAGAATAGAAGTACGGCTTATTTCAAAGTTTCATTCAGATGGCAACATTTAATTGCGTTTCAAAATGGCCGGCGAACGTTGCATTCTTGCATAACCATTATTACTTACTCTCAGCAATTTTCAGCAACCATCGCAAATGAAAATTAGTAGAACGTAGGTACAATTTATGAAATAGCCGTCGATTATTAGACCGGGCAGTCGAAAAACATTATTTTGGAATTGGCAAGTCGCCAAAACTCGCCTGGCTTTTGGATAACTGGAAGTCATGGAAACATTTTTAAGTCTTCCTTTTAATATGTATAAATTACCTTTGCTACAGAAAAATGGAGCACATGAACTTATATGATTTTTCTGTTTTACATTACAGTTTTCGTAATATACAGCGATTATATTATGTGAGAACCGTATTACAATTTGCAATCTTACCTTCCCACAGACATTTATCAATAGCTCACCATCAAAAATGAATATTTAATAAAATGAAGTGAAACCTCATTTATGTAGGTACGATGCATTTATTTGAAAAGCAGTTACTTTGCCTAAGTGTCCTTAGCATATTATCCATAGTTATATACTAAAAAAATATATACGTAATTCTTTAACATAACCTATAACAATATAACAGTATAATTCTCATATACTGATTTACGATTTGCGATTTACGATTCACGTCAAAAATTAACGATAATGACGTTTTATTAGATTTATTTACAGAAAAAAAAACAAAGTTTATTCTGTTTTTTAACATAATAAAACGATATATTATGTAGCGTCGCTTTTAAAGCGTGTTCAAAATTATCACTTATATCATACAATTTCAATTTTTGATTGGGTCACTCAATAACAAACTCAAAATTATATCCAATAAAAATTAATATCGAATAGAATTCAATACAACCAGTAATTAATAATGAGATATTACAGCAATCAGCTGGCGCAATTTAATGTGACGGTTTTCAATTGTGATCGGTCTATCGGCGATTAGTTATCGTTGTTTGACAAATATTATATTGCTTTGTTCAAAATTATATTGAAGCCTGCAAATGTAATAAGTGTGAATAGAACTGTCGATAAAATAGATAGAATTTGTAGGGATGTTTTTGCTTAGTAACTATTTTGAAGAGACGAAAAAGCAGCTCGTCGCCACACGGACAATAATGTAATGTAATGCAACCTGAAGAGAAAGAACTCTTAATACTGAAAATGGAAAACTTTACTCAAACACAACATTCGATTCGAGATTTCCTCGACTTATAATGAAGTGATATTTTCTGTATATTTTTATCATAGATTATCCATTAGAATTATTCATTTAATCGCCACGCTTTTTACACATATATTTTGTCAGATCCACGAGACTACGCGTTTTTCACTATCCCCGCTGATAAACTATTGTCATGAAAGAAAATTTCTCTCTAGCATGTGAAACATATATCCTACTAAAATATACATATTTATTATTATTATGTTTGAGCCAGTCTGTACATTACGATTTTCCCACTTATAAATAATAATATTACAAATAAATCCAATTTCTCTGAAGATGAAAGATTTTATTCGTCCTAATTTTGTACTTAATCAATCAGAGGCCTTCATCCCGACGAGATAGAATCTTTAAGATCTTATTCCTTCTATTGGAAATTGAGAGTGTACCTTTACCTTGATGTCAGTCTCGTAGAAGATCGTGAATATTACGTACATTAATACTATCATAAAAGCTTATTGTAAAATATTATATTTCATAGCTATTGCTTTTCAGACGATACTCATTGTCTTTTTATCGCAATCTAAAATATAAAAACTTATTATGTTTCATCATAGTAATTAATTAAAGATCAATCTTATGTTTTTTTGCGTTGACTGGTTGTATAAAAATTCTTCATTTAAAATTCTCATTTTATTAATTTTATAAAGAAGCACAATCTTAAATAAACCAAATAAACACGAAAGCTATTATCTTAAGAAACCATTGTTTTCTTAGAAAGCATCAACGGTGCAGGCAAATTAGATTAAACTAAACCCGAGCACGGAGAGAACTCAACTGCACATATCTCCCCGTAATTGTGCCAGACGGGAATAAGGTGCCAAATATTTTATCTACATACATTTGAATTTGTTTTTTTAGTTTCATTCGCTTGTACATAAGACTTTTAAAAGTAAGAAAGAAGGAAGTTAATCGTTGTTCTTGCCCTAATATTTAGCCCATTAGTTCTTAACCCATTACTAGATACTGCGGACCCAACGACAAACTAGTAACATTAGTCAAATTTTTAATAGCGGCTATTATTTCGAGAACCACCTTCAAGTTTTCAGCTTGCCTCAAACACGGAAGGTGTGTGGAGAGGAGAGGTAATAGACAAGCTGAAAGCTTGTCTATTACCTCTCTATATATGACAATGTATTTAAGGCAACTTGTAATTTTAATAAGGTATTATCTATAGCTAAAATATCATATTCTAAAAAGATAGTCCTTAAGGACTTTCTACCTGCCAGGTCGAAAAAAATCCCCACTACTCACCAGCCAGGCTTCAGTTCAATGTCGGGTTATAATACAAGTCACCATACAAGTTTTCAGCTTGCCTCAAACACTTCCCCAAAAAGGATCCTAGCTCTTGGACTATAAAGGATAATCTAATCTTGAATTTGTACTATCTAATCCTACAATTGCAAGTGGAATACTTTGAGTACTAGTATTTCAGAAGTTTAACTAATATTTAAAAAAAAGTTGCAAAATAAACAAACAAAAAAAGTGCATATTATAATAAACCTGTCCAGAGATATATATATCTTCCAATAATTGTTACAAGACTAAGGTGCCAAATATTTTGTACCGATATCATTTCATTGTAGCGAGGACTAATGCAAATTGTGCTAATACGAGACTTGGCAAGCGAACATCTGCTGCATATTAGATTAGATACCTTTTAGCTTGAATTTATCTAAAGCACTTATCTTAGAACAACTTTTCGCTTATCTTTAATTAAAAGTTTTTATTTTCAAATTGTTTTTGTCATAAACAAAAACATTTATCCTACTAATATTAGATACTAATGCGGAAGTTTGTGAGGATGTATTTATTGTTTATATATTGGAGGATATATACTTGTTACTCTTTCACGCAAAAACTACTAAACCGATTACGATAAAATTATGATAACACTATATGTATATGTATATAGGTAAGGTAAGGGCTCAGAATAACAGATAGGCTACTTTAAATCCCGTTGTCGCCACGGGCAGTTCACCATGAAAGTATCAAAGTTACAAAAAAATAAATCATAATCCAACAAAAACATAAATGTGAAATGAAAGGAATATCTTGTTTTCACTAAGAAGAGTATTGAGATCCATATGGGTGCCAAGTTCTGTTCATTCGGGAAGGAAATGATGCTGGTGAACTTGGCAAACACGCTGCCCCGTGTCTAGATAAACTTAACATGGAGACGATAATTTCTCATTTAAAATAAAGTTATGTACGAGAATTAAGTTTCTTAATTCTTGAGGACACAGTCTTCAACATAATTATTATTTTGCAAACCCAATCTAAAAGAAATTCACTTTTTTTTTTCACTTTGTTTTAGTATACATATATCAAGGCTCCATAAGCAGTTTAAAACCGCAGCGGTATGCCAAGATTCCTAAATGAGGTGATTTTGAGAGTTTCGTATATATTGTCACTACAAATAAACAGTGGCTCGTTCAGATCTAGACTTCGCATTATAATGTAAAAATCAAGGCCCTCATTTGATAAATCTATATGAAAACCGCCTATTTGACCATCTTTGAACCCAAGATTTTTTTTATTTATACTATTTCCCTACAAAATTTTATAAAAATTGGATATATGGAGTATTGACTCCAGATATCGCCGGACAATCATTCAACTATTTGATCCATCCACCGATTTCATTCATCTGCAAACTCAACATTTTAATTTTTCTAAACTATTTGACTACGGAATTTTATAAAGATCGAATGAACGATACTCCTGTTACCGCTGGACAACTTCTTCATGCTTACATACACCTTACTTTGCACGGTCAATAAGACTGCGATCTAATCTTACAGTTTTCCATCTTAATCACTTATTCACGTGTGTTCCCAGACCCGACATATTAGTCATAATTATGGGTGATGGATGAAGACAGCCGGGTTTCAAAACATATACCTTTTGGAACATATATTTATTTGGGACTGACCTTTGTTGGCGTCCAAACTCATTAATAATATTGTTTCAGATTCAAAAGCTAAAAGAATAATGTTTTTCAAAAGTTATTAAAAAAAAGACTGTTTCTCAAGGCTAGCAAAAACTCGAGACATGCACTGTTGCGAGATAGGCACTGTTTTGTGTAATCGTAAATTCTATAGGTACGCACTATGCCAAATTAATAATTCACACCCAGTGTCTCGACCGAATGTCACTCGCAAATAAGTAACAGCTAAAATTTTCTCACTGTAAGTTTGTTTATCGTCTTAGTCACCAAGTGCAGGTTTTATGCATAAGTTTCGCGCCGAACTTCAATATCGTTATTTCTGACTTTGAGAGCAGCTGGGGGCTCCAGCGAACGGCATAAATCGTATACTTTGAAACAATACCTCATGTTTATTTCAAAAGCTTTCACGAAACAAAAACTGTACTCATTATTTTGTAAAGTTTCGTTTCATTTGTGTAATTTTATTGCTGAAGTTTGAATTTCATTTTGTATCATTTAACCTGATTTAAGCGACGGTATTGCTACAAATTACGGCGATGTTTTGAAATATGTAATTTATTATTATTAAGTAGTTATTAAATAATATCATAAGTGCCAATAATATCATTAGTGAATTAATATATTTCTTACATTTATTATTACTTCTCCATGTTGAAATGAAACCTCCTGTTCATAAAAATACATAACATAAAAACCAGGTTTTTATATTCACCAAATGGTAAATTAATAGGATCTCTTTTTAGAAGAGGCTGTCGTCAAAATAACTTCACAGGAATAATGTACCTAATATGTAATAACTATTCACCTAACCACCAATATAAAAAGGCCTCTTTGATTTGATGCTTTCCATTATTATTATACTTTGTCTTCATTATCATAATAGAAAAGTCAACTAAAGATCGTCAGTAAATCGCTAGCAAAAGTTGTTCTTTCAATATAAGACCAGTTCGCAACTCGCCTGAAGCATGTTGCATGTAAATAACTTTAACAACTTCCAAGCATTTGCATGTCTCAACTACAACCATTTCGCTATAATTCGACCTCAATACGTTGAAAATTATTGTAAGATAAATTGTTTTTCAATGGTACACTATGGTAGTAATAGTGAGGATTTTTGCAAATCGTCTCGATAGGTTACGTATTTATTTTTGTGTAAATTAAATTCACAGACACACTTAATTCCTCGTAAATGATATTTTTTAGAAAGTTAACTTGTTTCTATTGAGACGAATGGGAATAAAATTACTGTTATAATTAACCTAATGGTCTTTACAAAAATCGTCAGAAAAACGCCAGCGAAACTTGTTCTTTTAATATGAGAACAGCTTGCAACTCGCCTGAAGAATGTTGCATATAAATAACTTTAGCAACTTCCAAGTGTTTGCATGTCTCAACTACAACCATTTCGCTATAATTCGATCTCAATGCTTTGAATGTTATTTTAAGGGAAATTGGCTAGTAATGGGACATTTTGCAAAATAGTTTGAAAAAGATAGCTACATACATTTGTGTATTTGAAAACAAAAACCAATTTTCTAATACTTAGCGCATGCTATGAAGCGCAAAAAAAAATTAGTAAAATTAAAATAAAACACTACCTCCCTTATCCCTATCTTCGTAACCTCTCCACCGATTTTGCTCATCTTCATACTCGACATTTTGTCTGAACTATTTGCCCACGAAATTTATTCAAGATCGAATTAACAATACTGAAGTTATCGTGAGACAACGTTTTCCATGATGATGATGATGATGATGATCGCTGGCCATCTCGACTGTCAGACCTTGCTTAGCTCGGTGAATAATCCTTAGAATTGACAGAATGCAAAATTCAAAGTCAAAACGTTTATTTTCCAAAATGACTTCTTTCGAGGCGCTTTTAGAACATCATATACATTTACATAAATCATATTTTTTTACTTACCACAGAAAAGAAAACAAAACTATTTATAACGATATTATATTTCAACTAAAAACTGCTCTTTAGCATACAAATGAGTAAACTAAATATTTCAGTTAGTAAGTATACTTTTACAAACAACACCCGTAACGCTGCACTGTTATCTTTGTTTACATTAGTGCTACTTAAAGCTTCTGGGTAAAGCTTGCACTTTGTTTTGTTTTGTTGAATCTAATCTTAGTAGTAAAAACTAGTTAAAATACACAGTGTTATATAATCCTTTCTACTTTTGTACTACACAAATAGCATAAGATTTAAAAAAATCGGCCGGTTTTAATAATAACGACAAAATATTTCCCTGAAGATGTCATTAACATTTCAAGGTCATAGGAAAGAACTCATTCTGAAAAACTGATTCCCAGTCATTTCCATTCATTGGTAATATGATTCTAAAGTGAAGACGAGATTTTTGTTTTGGTCGATATACGTTTGAGCCATCGTAATATAATGTTTGAGAATTTTTGTAACGATATTGTATTTCAACTAGATACTGCTCTTTAGCATACAAATTAGTGAATTACATAATTTACTTAGTAAGTATACTTTTACAAAGGACGCCCGTAACATTATGCTACTTAAAGTTTTGGGTAAAGATTGCAACTTTGTATTGTTTCGTGTTGTCGATCGTAATGGAAAAAAGTAGTTAAAATACTTACACCCGTATTCATAAACAATACTTGTGTATGTAAATTGGTAATACTATGCGAAGTAAGATATTTTTAATGCGTTCAAAATGACAAATGTTTAATTCAAAAAATACGGTCGTATTGAGAACCTTCTCCATTTTTTGAAAGTCGGTTTAAAACAGTAAGACGTAATTTAAACGCCAAAATATGACAAGTCGCCAATCAAGTATAGTCTGTGAATAAGTTTGACAGACCCTGTGCGTTGTGAGAACTCGTATCGAATAGTATCGTTTGTGAATACGTCAGTGTTCGCATATTACAGAAAGTTATACATGTTGCACTTTATTGAAATGTCAGCACTGGAATAAGTGGTACATTAATATATCATATCTGATATTTTCATACTTTCAAGTGCACCGTTCGTTAAATTTTTCTCTTCAATAAATTTTATGACACGAAACCGAAAGTTTCATTTTTTAAACTTTTACGAACACTGCGAAATTGTATTTTTAACCGAATTCCCAGAAAACGAGGAGATTTTATATTCAGTGCGTATTTTTGTGTACATTTTTCTTACTAAACGCAAGGTTACACTATCGCTGCATAACTTGTGTACACAATCTATGTACAAGTACATCTCCAATAAGCATATCGTTCGAAGTTGTGAACGTCAATGGCGTGACAAAGCTCCTGTGCTCATGGCATCCATTGTCACAGACTATCGCGCGAATGCCTGGAAAGTCCCTGAGCGCCCAGAGTCGAAGCATTAACACGTCCCAACTTTATGGAGTATGTTGCTTGGTATAATATTAACTGGCACATTAAAATTATATGGCATATTGTTTTTATAATGACTGCAACATTGTGGTATTAAGTAATTTTTTGTATTGAGAATCTTAACACTAGAATTTAAGGGTATAGTATAGCTAGAATAGCTCTCTACGCTACCATTATACGGGTGCATGTCTCCAATAAACAAGTTATCGTTGCAAACGTAAATGCCTGACAATACTCCTGAGCTTACGGCAGCCATTGTCACTTGCTATCGCGTGAATGTCCCGAACTTGTCCCTGAGCGCTGCCGGCACATTAACACGTCCCAACTTTATGGAATGCATTACTTGGTGTGATAATAACTGGAATGTTAAATCTATTATACACTCGGTCGTCAGTTTAGTTTGTTAGTTTTTTGCTCTAATTATCATACAATAATTAACTGCCACATTGTTATATTTTATGCCTTACTAGCTTTCCGCCTTCGGATTCGCATGCGTGGACTACTATCCTATCTTTCATCAACGTGCACACGGTGTGTAAAATCGGTTAAGTAGTTTAGAGGTCTTTCGCGGACTAACACTGTGACACTTATTTTACATAAATTAAGATATGTCATTTGTGTAAATAAAATCTTCTCAATGCTAAAATTTAAATAAATTTTATTACCAGCATAACTTTCTACACTACTATTACAAATGCATATCTTCAATACGCCCGAAGTCGTGTCGAACTACCTCACGTAAATGTCTTGACAACGTTCCTGATCTCATGGCAGCCATTGTCACTTGCTATCGCGTGAATGTCCCGAACTTGCCCCTTAGCGCTGCCGGAACATTAACACATAACAACTTTATGGAAACCGTTACTTGGCTGGTTGGTAACAATAGCAACATTAACCTCTCGTTAAAATTATATGAAAAACCAAAGTTTGTCTAATTTATAACTATGTAATCAATGACTGCAAAATTGTGATATCATAAGCCAATTTGAATACCACGACTGGTAATATATATTAAAGGCATTTGTTAAGAGATGTATTCAGCCTCATACTTATGGGCATATAGAATTTGTTGGTCCTGGTTACACACCTGTACTTTCTCATGCAGTTGTTCATTATAATATGCTCCAAGTTGCTAGCTAGCTAAGATAATGTTTTTCCACTAGAGAAGAAACTTAGTAATGAGGAATTATTATCAATACAACACGGCTAAGGCTTGTGGGATTGAGTTTCAATAAAAGGTTTTAGGCTTAAGTTAATTTCAAAATTCAGATTCAAGCATAAAACGAAGATATCGCCTTGCAAGTCTAGCGTTGTAGTTGACACCCCTCGATAGTTAATATAATTATTGCCCTATAAAATCATTAGGCGCTAGCGAAGCATTGATGACGCAATAAAATCTTTATTATGTATCCTACTCACGTTTTGACATTCGAAAACATTACATAATACGACACATAGGCGTGTGTTACTCGAATAGAATTCATTGTTCGAAATCGAGTTCTCTTTGAACCAGCAATGGACAATGTACCAATTCGATATTGTCGTGTTCCACAATAAGGGTTCGAGTACATTCCCTGTACAAGGCTTACATCCGTAATAGATAAGATCTATTATATCCGATTCAGTTCAGGCCACTTGTCTTGTCACGCTTCATTTGACTAGAATTGGACCAAATATCGGTGTTGGTAATATTGAATACTCGTGTTACCTGCATGAACATAGATCTGAGTGCGTTAGTAGGTACGATCAATTCATTTTATATGCTATTTCTATCATGGAACTGTACTTACGTACGTACGAAAATCATCTAATCGGATCCAATTAAGTGAATAATAAATGATCATTATATGTTGATCCGATTAGAATACTTCATTGTTTGTAATATGTATATAAAGGACTATAGTTAACTATACTATTAGAACAAGTTAAAGATAACAACTAAT
>LQNK01002579.1:225383-259195 GCA_001586405.1 Phoebis sennae | reverse complement strand
CCAGAGGCCTGTATTTCCAGCTCTCAGCTCAATTTCCCATTATTATCCTCTCCTTATCCCCTTCCCTTCTCTGAAGTAGAATGGCAACTGCGACACATTGTTGTTGTGGGAGTTCATGGGCTGCGGTCAGTCATTTAGCATTAAGTGAACCGCATGCTCGCTCCATTTGCCTTCTCTATCAGAAAAAAAGTACTTGCGTTCTGAGGTCTGTTTCAAAAATCGCCAATTAGAGCTACAAAAAGAGTTTACAAAAATATTAAAAATCAGAATTCAATATGAAGAAAGGCATCGACGTCATGATATAAAAATATCCAGTCAGTATAAACAATTTTCTATAGAATATATGTTACTTTATACAAAATTTATAAATCTCGTCCAATTGACCTTGACCTCATTTTTATGGTTAAGGATGTATAAATGTCCTTGACTAAGGTGACCTAGATTCAGATAATATATCTATATTCAAAACATCGGTATCAAAGTATAAGTTTTGTCATGATCATGAATGGAAAATACATCTTAATAAGGGAAGGTCTTAAAAACGTGATGATTAATTTAATAATGGTTTAATGGTTCATCTTTTTGATTAATTTTTGAATCAACACTATGAACATACAAAGCATTTATTTGTAAAACTGCGGCTAAGCTTATGATGTTAGTAGAGTTCGCAATTTTATAATACTGAAACTCGTATAAATATCAGAGGAGGTTTTATGTTGATGACGTAGGCATATTCGCATCCAGACCTTGCATCTTTGATTATAGACCGACGGGTCTCGGGTTCGATTCCCGGTGGGGTCGATAAAAAATGTTATTGAGATTTTGAACAAAAATCTAAGTAGCAGCCCTGAGTCTGGAAGTTGACGGTGTTAGAACAACCCCGTGCCTCGTGGAGCACGTAAAGCCGAACGATTAGAGAGTGCACCTGTGTTTGCGCTATAATACCTTGTGCACTATAATGCGTACCTAGTAAGAGATATTATAGTGGCTAGTCTCTGGCCACCATGACCATTATCGGTCGGGGAGGCATTATTATTCCTTTAGCATCCAGACCAAAAACAATTTTTTAACGTTATGTCAATGTTGTTGAACGTAACGAATAAAATGCCTCTTTCTTTATTACAGTTGACTGTAAACAAGGACGGTAAATCGTATTACGCGTCGTTAGAGATCAACAACGTCACAGTGGAGGACGCTGGCAAGTACAGGGTGACTGCGAAAAACGAACTGGGCGAGAGTAACGCTACTATCAGTTTGAACTTTGACAGTAAGTAACATTTTGATACACCTTAAAACAATGAAGAAAAGATAAAGAGATATTTGGTGCCATAAAATGTGAAGTTTCATCATTTGGTACTTAGCCAATGATTAAAAAGATATGAAATTAACAATTTCAATTATCTAGAAAGCCATAAATACGTAGCTCAATTAATAGCAAATTCTATAATGTAGAAATCTTTGCTTTGCTTAAGATGGTCTCTCTTAATTTAACCTTAGCCTTTTATGACGAAGAACTTGATCTTAATCGGTTGAATTCATCCTAGGTCATAAAAGCTTTACAAATGTTCTGCATCTCGCATTTTGTGGCACACCTAAATATAAAACATGTTCATTAAATCTAAATAATTATGATTTTATTTTTATTTTACGCAAATGGATACTGTTATTATTCGCTTTTTGTAGTAGTTACATGATACTCTAACGCTAAGATGCAAGATTTAATAAATGTTGATATTATGTGTTATAATGCTGTTCTTGGGCATTGTCCGTTTTATGTACGTGTAGACTTGCAGCCAAGCTTTTGTATTACCATCAAACTAATTCCTCAAAGATATCAAATACTCGACATTACACACTATATGTATACATGTGTTGTAACATTGTTGTCTCCATTTAAGATGTTTTCTCACTGTCCAATACATGTATATCAATATTGCACTCTATGTATTTTACACATAACACTACAACAAAGACACAACCCCATATGTTCCTGTTTAGACACTAATCATCTTCATTTGCACGAGTAGCACTTTTGAACTTAAATTTTATTATGTGTATTAAATTATTGCTATTATGCTTTTCTTAACCCTCTACTTTTAATGTATTTTACGAACCCTTTATTAGATTTTATTTTGAGGTACTTAGAAAACTCCAAGCTTAAGCAAACGCACTTTAACATCTATTAAACAACAGCCACTGTTATGCGTACTATTTATAAAAAATATCCCTAATTATAATTTATAATATGACCCACAACATATTATTTACGTATCTATATGATTATCTTAACTACTTCTATACATGCCTCGATTAACTCTTACATAAAACCTGGCTGAGCGTTATCTATATTGATATTAAGACACGAATCGGAAGAAAACATCTTAAATGTGAAATGTATCAGAATTTAGTTATTAGAGCTGCAATAATTAGAATATGTGTAGTGACAAAAATAATTAAAAATTTGATAATAGGCGATGAAGCGCCCGTACCAGAAGATTATATAAAACCGACTTTTACGGAGAGACCTATCATCAGACAGTCAGAGGACGGCACCAAAATAACATTCGAATGTCGATGTGTTGGCAAACCGAAACCAACCATTACATGGTAAGATTTACCCAAAAGACGATTAATAAATTTTAATAGTACTATCGAAAAATTAACGAATATCGATCTACTACACAGGTATCATGGTAAAAAGTTAATAAAAGAAAGCAGTCGATATAAAATAACGCTAGAAGAAGATCAGACGTTGTACCATATCGCGCGACTCGAAATTATAGGCGTAGAAAATGCAGACAAGGGCGAGTATAGAGCGGTGGCCAAAAACAAACACGGTGAAGGCGTAGCAAAAATTAATCTTAATTTCCAAAGCGGGGACAAACCTAAGTATGCACAATCTAATAATGTCTAGTGAAATAAATTATTAAAATTACGTAATTTTGAACTAATTGCTAACTTTTTAAACAGAATTCCTGATGGAAAAGCACCTAGATTCCCTAAAAAACCTACGATAAGACAAGAGGGTGACATCTTAATAATGGAGTGCATATTAGAAGCACATCCAGTGCCCGATATAGCTTGGTTCCATGGAGACAAAGAAATTAGAGACGGTGTTAAAATGAAAATGTCTAGGAAGGCTATTGGAAAAGATACATATAACTTGACGTTAGAAATTTTAAGTCCGACCAAAGAAGACGGTGGAAATTATAGGTGTAATGCCTTTAACTTGTTTGGTGAGAGCAATGCAAATATTGCTCTCAATTTCCAAGGTAATGAAGACGCACTTAAATAATTAAACAATCAGTACGCATACAGTAGCAAATGCATGCTGCAAAGCAAAAGTCATACAGCTGCATGAAGCATTTTTTTTCTTTTGCAGAGTTTTTATTTAGTAAAACAAATAAGTAATCTCATAAAAGTTATAAATTAAACCGGTTGTCATAAAATCTTCGCTGATACTTGCTAATGTAAACGTATTAATCTTTTGTTATTTATTTAGGTGGGGATGACGAAAATGGTTTCGCACCCTCGTTCGTGGAGAAACCCCGAATCATTCCCAACGAAGATGGCACGCTCATCACAATGCGTTGCGTCTGCAAAGCTAAGCCGGCGGCTGAAGTCACGTGGTACCGGGGCACGACCGTCATGAAGGCTAGCAGCAAAATTCAAATTAAATCTACGGTCATAAGCGAAGACGTTTATGAACTAATGTTGCTTTTGTCAAACCCGACAGCAGCGGATGGTGGCGCTTACCGCTGTTATGTCCAAAACGAGTTTGGAGAAAGCAACGCTAATCTTAACTTGAATATTGAAGCTGAGCCGGAACCAGAAGGCGAAGGCCCAACTTTTGTTGAAAAACCTACAATCCAATCAAAGGATAACGGTAAATTGGTCATTATGGGTTGTAAGGTTAAAGCTAGCCCGAGGCCGACGATCGTGTGGTACCACGAGGGTAAAGAAATCAGGGACTCATCTAAAATCAAAACTAGGGTCGAAGTAAGAGAAGATATATACACAATTATATTAGAACTCGTCGACCCTGGTATTGACGACTCCGGATTGTATAAATGCAATATTAAAAATGAACTTGGGGAGCTCAACGCGAATCTAACGCTCAATATAGAAAGTAAGTTTTATACAGTGGATTCTTTAGATAATAGTATTCCATCTTATATATAACACGTTATTAATAATTATCATTATTTTACAGTCATTCCAGTTATTAAAGAAAAACCAAAGATCATAAAAATAGTTAAGAAGAAGACTGTGATTGTTGAATGTAAAGTATTAAGTAAATTTGCTCCTTCGTGTACATGGTTCAAAGAAGCTAGTGCTGTCAAGGAAGATTCAAGGCACACTGTGCTAATAGAGCCATTGAGAGAAGTAAACATTTTTTATTTATTATACGTTATATATAAATCATTTAAGTTAACACGATGCTAACTGAATTTTTTAATTACAGGGCGAGTTTACAGTTAAATTAGAAATTTCCAATGTTAGCCAACAAGATAAGGGTTCATACAAACTTGTTGCGAAGAATGAAAAGGGTGAAGCGACCTCGCAACAAGTTGAAATTACAGACATTCCTGAGGAAAAGGGTGATAAACCACAGATTATCAAGCACCTCAGGAGTGTGGTAAGTTTTATAATACATCAAAAATATTTACTTAAACTACTTTAAAAATGTACAGATCTCTAATATTTCATTCAATTTATCACAGGCAAGGAAAGAAAACGAGGAAGCAGAATTCGTTGCCGTTTTGAAAACATCGGACCAATCGTGCAGATGTACATGGTACAAGAACTCAACAATAATCAGAGATTCATCAGAGGTCAATACATCATTTGATGGTACCAACGCAAGACTCATAATTAGAAAAGTATCATCAAAGTATGTAGCCAACTATAGAGTGGTAATACGGAATGAGTTTGGAGAGGATGAATCCAGCGCGGACTTGACGATTATTGAGGAAAAGGTAACGCAAGTTGCTTATACAGAATTATCAATTTTAAAATTTAATGAGCCTTTCTTCTTCTTATATTTTAGAATTGCATTTAGGAACAAAATATATGAGAGTAGAGTGGCACCTCTTTCACTATTTGCATTCAGCGGAATATAGTTGATGGAACTATTTCTATCTTCTTAAATTATCAAAAAGTTTCAAGTGGTCATATTTGAACTTGTGTACACGCTAAAACATTGAAAATATGGTAAAGAAATAATTTGGCCGAATACACGGTTCGATAAAGTTTAAACTTTAATAGTATTCGGTGAAATCATGATTCGACGCTACTTTAATAATAAGTCTGATACTACTACTGATAGAATAGTATTTTAAAACTCGAAATTGACTTTCAATCGAAATATTCAGTAATTAAAAAAATAGAGTGAAACAGACTTAGGAGTCATATTATAATTACAGAAAAAGAAGAAGGAGGAAGAGGAAGAAGAAACGACCGTAATTGAAGAATCTGAAGAAGAAATGTCGATTGTGGAAGAAAGATCAATTATAGAAGAAAACCACGTCGAAGAAAGAAAAGTAAGAGTTTTATTCCTATTTAAAAAAAATAATTTAATCTAATGTAATGCAAATATTTTTTTTTCCAAGAGTATTTTTCTATTCGATCTATAAAACGATAAAAATTACTAAACAAAAATAATAAAATAATCAACAAAAACCACTATTTAAGTGGTATTATTTTAATTTAAACGTTTCAAAATCTTTACTACAAGGATAAAATAAAAACTTTATACAGACGCTGCAATGTTTAAATGTCGGTATATAAAATTTACAGGAAATGAAACAAGAACAAGAAGAGGAAACTGTTATTGAACAGAAGAAATCCGCAGCTAAGAAAGTATCAAAGAAGGAAGAAGTTAAGGTAGAATCTAAAAAAGAAGAAGTAACGGTTGAAGCGAAGCAAACTGAAGCCAAGGTTGAAGCAAAGAAAGTTGAATCTAAAGTTCAAGAATCTAAAAAGGCTGAAGTAGAAGAACAAGAAACTAAGAAGATTCTTGAAAAGAAGACCGCAAAATCTGAAGAAGAGAAAAAGGCTATACTAGAAAAGATCGAGAGTAAGAAAAAACAAGAACCGGAACCAGAAAAACAAATAGAATTACCGAAACTGAAACCAGTCAAGCCCAAAGAAGAACCAAAGCCCGAAGAAAAAGAAACCACTAAGAAGACAGAAGAGAAAAAGAAAGTAATCAAAAAGAAGGTGGTTAAAAAAGAGAAGAAAGAGGATGTAAGTACTTTAAATAAGTGTTTAATAAAATGTATAAAAGCTTTAAAAAAACAGTTATTGAACCAAACTGTTTAGTATTGTATGTAATGTGTTAATATTTCAAATTGAAATGAAACACTCAATACATAAGTGTTCATTTAGTGCTAAATATTGTAGCAAGTTGTTTTGAGTGTTGTTCTAACTTTTAGTTGTGTTATAATGTTATTTTTAATAGGACGAGTTTGACTTCGTCGATGATTATGAACGACCCGTATTGGAGAAATACGAAAGAATTACTCCAACGCCCCTTGAAAAAAAACCCAAAGTGGATGACACACCAAAGGTAAACACACACACACTTTAACACTTATTCATTACACATTTTGTATTAGAATTCAAATTTAATAATAACTATAATAAATTATGTAGACCAAGCGTGCGTCAATTACTGAAAGCGTAAAATCTCGACCACAAGAAGACGAGGAAGAACCAACAGTACCTTCTGGAGGACCTGAGAAAAAATCTAAAGTAGAAACTAAAGACGAGGTACTCACATAATTAAAAAAGAATAATGTCTATTCAAACTTGTAATAATAAATACTCATATTACACAATATTTTAATGATAGGTGGTAGAAGAAACTCGTAGGATGAGTATCAAAAAGGGTATTCCCAAGCCTGAGGAACCTGTTGATGAAATATCAAAGGTAAAATTATCGAAAACTCCAATTAAACCTACGGAGGAAACGGCTGAAGAACCTCAAGTAGCTCAATCTAAAAAATCTATCAAAAAGGTACTTATATTGATAATGAAAATTAAAATTCTGCGTTCCAATAAAAATAAATAACTAAATTTATTATTTTTCAAGCCCGAGGAACAAAAAGAATTTGTCGACGATTATGAACGTCCAGATCTTGAAAAATACGATAAAATATCTCCATCCGCTTTAGATAAAACAAAGAAACAAAATGGCGTTTCAGAGGTATACACATTTTGGCTATTAAATAGAATTGTTACATGTATTTACAAACATGGCACACTTTTAACACATTTTTTTACAATACAATTAAAACATTTCTTATAGGAATCGTCAGATTTCATTGATGATTATGAAAAACCTGAACTTGAAAAATACGAAAAAATTACTCCAACACCTAAAGATAAACGCCGTCCTAGTGAAACTCAGGTATAACATTACCTTTACTTTTTATTACATTATTCATACTTTTAACATCATTAATGACACACATAATAATCTCCAACCTCATTGATAGGATGAATCTGATATTATGAAAGGCAAAATAAAGCCTAAACCAAAGGAAGAGGAACCTGAAATGCCTACTTTACGGAAACGACCAGTAGCTAAAGACAAGGTAAAAATCGGAATAATTATAAACATAAATCTATTTTCGTTTAAAAATAACATATTCAAACATTTGTATCTCTAAAATAGGAGGAGGATAAAAAACCAGAAGAGAAACCAAAACCAAAAACACCTAAAAAAGATGAACTTAAAGTCAAGAAACGTCCTTCTCTTAAGGAGAAAGAGGTACATACTATAAACTCTAACACAACAACTAAACTGTAACACACTAAATACACGACTTTTACACAGCACCCTGGGGCTTGTTAATCATCCTAATTCTTGAGGCTAATAAACGCCTTAAGTAACATTTCTTCTATAAACCTTCTATCTATGAACTCCAATAATTTTCTATCGCGCTTTATTCACAAAAGAATATTTGCGGTCCCGGCGTTGTATTTCCTTCTTTTTCAGGTATATTTAATGTAATTTGTATAAAGTATTTTTCTGTTCTGTACAAATGCATGTGTATTTATTTTTAATTGTGAATACCAAAGGTTCTGCGATGTATGCTTACAATTTACACACTTTCTACCTCTTAATGTATATATGTGCTTTTAAAGGTTGAGGAAGAAGAGTTTATTGATGATTATGAGAGACCAGTTCTTGAGAAATACGAAAAAATATCACCAACACCAATTGAGAGAAAGAAGAAGGTACACATTTACATTCATACACTATGAAAAACTGTATTCCTCTTTATCGTTTAGTTAACATTATGAGGCGTTTCTTTATAATCAAAATATATATGCATAAGATATATTTAAATCTTTAAAAACAGATTTAGATAGCTCACAATAGATTATTGTACTCAACAATGGTTAAAATTTGATATAGGTCGATAAAGCTCCTGAAGATGCGTCTACTGCACCAACTCAAAGACGTACTTCAGTTCAAAGCAAAGACAAACCTGAGGTAGGCCGAGATTCTAGCTAAATAAATTCAAGTTTTTTTTATTAATCAAACAAAATGCTAATAAATCGTTTTCACTCAGCCAATGGAAGTTGACGAAAGTACGGATTATTCCGAAAAAAGAGGTATAAAACCCAAATCAGAACCTCAACAAGACGACATGACCACACCACGTAAACCATTATCAAAATCAGAGCCTATGGTTTGTATTCAAATAAATTCATATATTGTATTATATTACGGCCCTTAAAATAAATTATTATTCATTTAAATTCTTAGGAGGAGGATGAAGAAAGCGATGAGGTTTCAAAAATTGACTCCATTAAAAAAGATGTACCTAAAACTAAAGATTTTGTGTCACGTACAAGTATACAGGTAAAACAATTTTATTTTACCTATAATTTTAACAAATGAGATACAAAAAATATAGAATCTTTAAAAAATATTCAACTTTATAGGAAACTTCTGAAACTGAGGAAGAATCAGAAAAAGAAACAAAATCGTCTATATCAGATAAACGTCGTCCAAGTAACGTAAAGGTACAATTACATGTCAATTTAAATTCGCGAAAAATTATTATAATAATTACGTCTCATTAATAGGTTATACTCATTACTATTATAATTTATTAGGATGACGGAATCAAAGATTCGAAACCAAAATATAACGAAGAAGAACCACTAAAGCCAGTTCTTCGTAAACAATCGATTAAAGATAAGGCAGATAAGGTAACAACTAACCAATTTAAATAGGAATTCAATATCTCTATTATTGTCATGAGTAAACTAATATTGTAATATGAAAATCGTTCAAGTAACATAATGATGTAACTTCAATATCGATTGAAATTCTCGTTAATAACAAAATATTATACTTCTAATAACTTACTGTAAAAGTTATAATCATTCCTATTATAATTTATTAGGATGACGGAATCAAAGAAACGAAACCAAAAGATAATGATGAGGAACCAGTAAAACCTGTTCTTCGTAAACAATCAATTAAAGATAAGGTAAAAACAAATACAAATTTAAATGGAAATTAAATATATATCTCCATTTTATATTTAAAACAACATTGTATTGTTATTTAGGATGATGACAATAAGACTGAGACGGATAAGGAAAAGGTTAAAACAGTAAAAAAAGTAAAAACAGTTACAAAGAAACGGCCCTCACTTAAAGATAAAGAGGTAACACACAAAGACACAATACAAAATAGCATTTATATAACACACAATCTAACATTCACATGATTTGGACATTTTGCCACAGCACCTAATAAACTGCTGGTTTTCTCTAGCAATTTATCAACAAACATTGATTTAAAAGATGATGCTACAGTAGCCTATATTATAACACACTTTTAAATAAATAACTAGGATTTGGATATAAACACACGCATTTTATTTCTAGCTGCACGCAGGTATAAAACTAGCCTTTTCAGAGTTATGATGGAGTTGAAGCAGTACGCTACAAATTATTACAATGTTTGCATGGCCTGTTATATAGCTTTGCTTGTATGTTAATTGTCTTTGTGTATTCGTCCTATTTTTCATTTTCCAGATTCTGTGTAAGTACTTCTATTTTCTGAACTATCTTCAGTGTAAAAAGGTGTATAAAAGTCCAAAACAAGGATAAGATTAAAAATAACTGTACATTATCTTTATTTCGAAGAAATAATTTTGAGTCGACATCTTTAACAGTTCAATTTGTTGGAACAAAAACACATTTGAAATATTATATCGTCCCAAATATTGTCATTATACACATATAGAATTTTCTTAACAAACTTAAATTTTAAATGCCTTTTGTTAACTTAATAAAACTTTAAAGGTTCAAGAAGAAGAATTTATCGATGACTATGAAAGACCCGTTCTTGAGAAATATGAGAAAATTACACCTACACCACTTGAGAAAAAGAAAAAGGTACACACACCCGCTTCATACGGCTGTCACACCCAAAACACCCTTTGCTTTTCGCCAATATCCAATGCACTGATTACATCCAATTTTAAGTTCAATACAATCCTGTCTAGTTTTATCCAACTCACACTTTTAACTTCTGTTTAGTTGTATAACAGAGTTTATTAAATGAAAATATCTATACGCTTAAATAGTTTTTAACATAGTTCATAGCTTTGTCTTTTTTGATATAGTATGTAACGTCAATGATATTATAAACGAAAAACTATCACAGGAGGAAAAAGTACCTGAAGAAGTTACTTCTGCTACGGCTCAAAGGCGTCGCTCTGTTAAAGACAAAGATAAGCCTGAGGTAGTTAATTTTAACTTTAAATCATTTATTAATTCTTCAATAATGTATAAATAAATAATGCGTATATTCCTTTAGCCAATGGATGTTGACGAGAGTGTCAGCTTATCTAAGCCCAAAAAGCCGGCACCAGAACCTGAAGATGTTTCACTTACACACACAACTCCTGCCGATACTAAACCTACGGTTAGTAGTATTCTGACAGTAATAAATTAAATATTTTCATAACAACACCTTACAATAAATTATAATTCTTATAATTAGATGGATGAGGCTGAAGCGAAACTCAAGGTTAAAAAACCTGAAATTGTCGAAGAAAAAACAATTCAACGGCCTAAGGATAAGGACAATAAGGTACACTACACATTACACTATATAATAAACAACTCAATGCCAAGAATAACTTTAAATATTATACGCTTTTATTTACAATAATTCGCAGATATTTATCGACACTTCTAATAAATCAAAGTCAGACCTACCAATAGAGAGAAGATTCTCATTCTTAATCAAGGTACAAAGATAGAGAGATAAAAATAATATTGTTATTGTAACGTCACAAAAATAGCACAAGATATTTGTAGCACTTCACGAAAGCTAAATATAGTGATTAAAAATGCGTAAAGCACCGACACACTGAATTGTTCGCCAAGTTGTATATACACACTTTATGTTATTTCCTGTGTATCACTTCTCTCTATCATCTTTGATCTCAAATGTCGCAGTGATAACTTTTCACAAGACTCTATTTTCTCAGTTTCTTTGGAATGAGTTGATTTTTTCTTCTGTATCTAATTTTGTGTATTTAATGGCGGGGTTAGGGAGAGGACACAGAAGAATCCGTCAGCCTCACCAAGCCTAAAATTAAGACAAGCACAACTGCTCCTGAAGATGCATCACTTACTCAAAAAACACCAGCTAAGAAAAAGCCAACGGTAGTAGTATTCAATATTTTAATCATCTCAGTCCAGATACTATTAAAATTGGAATTTTTAATAAAAATTGGTCATTTATTAATTTAAAAAATTATAACATTCAATAGGAGGGTACCGAAGCCGCTCAACTTAAAGTCAAAAAGCCTGCTGTGGCCAAGAAAGGTGGCGATGATGAGGTAGAAAAAATCAACATATAACGTTTAAAGTAGCTGAGATTATTAAAATATTAAACGAAATACAAAAGCATGTCATAACACCACAGTTTGATGATTTTGCACAATCTCAATAACATATAGGTTCTGCTTAGTAGAAATAATTGAACATAGAAGTAGTTAAGCTGTAATACTGTAGATTCCTAAACTGTGTTACTCCCGTAGGAACCACTCACAATACAAGGTGGTAAATTCCAAGTGCCCCAACTTAAGAAAGCTGCCAAGAAAACACCAGACACACCCAAAAAGGCTACATCCAGTACCAAAGACAACACTGACGGGGTAAACTCCGTTTCAATATACACTTCTACCTTCTCTAGATACACTTTGTAATCACTTGCACATCTATTTGTTAATACATTCCAATTTACACATACATGCACTCACACATAGTCGTCGTATGGTTTCCATGCAACTCCTGCAACTCCTGCAACTGCAAGCTTTTCAATAAGCGTCTAAAATGAAAAAAGTACTCGCAGTCGCATGTCGCTTTGGTCTCGCTTTTTTCCAGGTTTCCAATTTTTTCCAGGATTTAAATTTGACTCAGATTATTTTGATCATTTTAGCAGCAGATTTCAAGGATAAGAACCGTAGCATTTTAATATTCTAATATATTTTTGTTATATACAGTACGAATTGGACTTCGTTGATGATTACGAGAGGCCAGTGCTGGAGAAATACGAGAAGATATCTCCAACTCCCATTGTTCGGGAGAAGAAAGAAAAAGAAGTGGCACAGGTAAGGACACCAGCTTTAGATAATACATATTATAAAATTAAGTTACCATTGTTTATCTACGTGTATGAACTCAAAAACTATCGAACCTTGATCTTTGTAGCTTTAATATAAATAGTATGAAATATATTCCTAAAAAAATTATAGGTGTATAAAAAGTAACGTAAAAGAAGTTGCGGGTGGAAACTGAAAAATTAAAATCTACCATTTAAATTAAATATGACAGAACAATAGTACCACAGTAAATTACTCAGATACAGAAACTAAAACTTAAGTAACAATTGAAACAATAGCTGTCGCAATAGGTAATTAAATATAACAAGTCAATAAGACGTTTTCTATTATATTCAAAGGGAGTCACAATGGTTGCTCATGCAGAGCAGCAGCTAGCTGTCCAGGTATATTATCTGTGCCCCAAATGTCTCTAACTAAAGTGTTTGAGTTTTGTTCATATTTTTATCGTAAGTTCCTCGATGATATAAATATTCCATCCTTGACTCCCATTCAACTTTGAGTATCTTCGGGAACATTTAAATGTTTAAAAGCACTCCAAATTCCAATCTCCATTATCCCAAGTCCCATATTGTAAATACATCATATAAATCACGAATTTTGTCAAAAACATGTTGTAAAAAGTTTACCAAAGTATTTAAGTCTGTCAAAAGTGTTTATACCAACAATATTAAAAGCTCCCAGCATGTTTATTAGTAGTTGAATTATGAGATAAAATAATTCAACATTAAATGTCTCATAATTTCATATCCCTTCCTGTCCTCGACTTTTTTATAGATCTGAACCTGGCATCGTTTTGTGTCTCAGCTCGGTTTTGATGTAAAAATAAGATTAATAATATTTTTTTTAGACTGAGAGCAGGCGGACGTCAGTCGCTTCTGTTCAAAATGAAGTAAGTTTTTATTTCACGTTCAAATGCAAACTAAGCTTATACCGCTTTATTGAATTAGGTATACATATTATTTAGCTCTTACAAAAGGAACGCTTCTAATGCATATGTCTACGTACGATTGATTGAACTGCTTCTACTTATTTTTTTAATTTTCCGCTGTTTTCGCACCGCTTTTGTTTCACCGGCACAACTATCATAGTTTTGTATTAACTATTTTCTTATTGCACCTTTTATTATTTATGCAGCTTATTCTAATTTCGTCCTTAATGTACCTTGTCTTCGTCCTTTTTAATTTTTACTTATTTCTTTTTATTTAATTATTTTTTTTATTTTGACTTATGACCTGCATATACCATGCTTATTATTAACAAATTGATTTGAATGAATTTATTTTCAGGGAATTTTGAATATTTGACGCCGTAGATTCTTCTATTGGATTAATATTTAACTTTCTGTCAAAAAATATTAACGTTATGAGACATTTTCGAAATATAATTATACCGGCGAATACAAGTGAAGAAATGAAATGAAAAACACATCATAGACAAAGTAAATTAATCAACTTTTTTTTTTGTACAGGTACAAGAAATAAAGACTGAGAGCAGGAGAAGCTCAATAATTGAAAACAAAGCAGTTAAGGTAATGACAATTCTTAATTAATATAATCTAATAGTCCTATTTTTTATTTACAATTATTTTCTTAGTTATTTTTAGGAAGAAATCAAAACAAAAAAATAAGAACAAAAAATAATAAAATACTAATGAAATTAATTTTAGCTATAGAAAAAATATATTGATTTTTATTTTTTTTGAGGAAATGTATAATGCTATTTTCCATTAGGTATAACATTTTAAATATCCTTTCATTTTAGTTTATTGTACTTGAAATAAAAATAACTTCGATTTTTATCTAGCTTACAAAAGAGTCTGCGGAAAGTAGAAAATCTTCAATTTCTTCGATATCTGAGAAGCAAGAGGTCTCTTCTCTGAGAAAGGCATCATTAAAGGTAAGTCAATCTTTTATTTTTAAAGGATTCTTCTATGGGATTTTTATAGGATTTATCCCATCTATGGAATGTAATAGAATATTTTGAAAATTTAATAAGATGTAAGAAATTAAAACGTTTCTCTTGCACAAATAACGACATTTCAATATAATTCGGTTATTGTAATATTTCATAAATAAAGAAAATAAAGTCATAAATTGTCAAGAAGTCTTTGAATTTAGTTTACTGTACAAACATTTCGGTAATTTGCTCATCAGTTTAAGTTGACAGTAGATTAATTATTAAAAATTCTAGACCACTAGAAATTTAAATTAGAAAGAAATTTAGATCAGAAATATTTGACAAGTAGTTGTTGCTTGTAGTTATTTAAACGAAATTTTCTAAAGGTTTTGGATTTCATAATTTTGGCAGTAAAAGTTTTGGTTTTGAAATGTGTGCAGTTGATAAAGTAGTTAGAAAGTATCCAGTTTGATTTGAAGTAGTTACGATTCCCTTGTTTTTAAGAGCTTCGATTAAAAATGAGCTGCTGCCAACACAATGCTTTGAATTATCAATTATGCACAAAGGATTGATAAGATGTTTGATAGTATTTAGATACCCTAATGCTTATTCACCCAAATAACTTATTATAGGCTGGTGTTAAAGAAGCACAAGTGAATGAATTAGAAAAAGTTAAATTAAAGGTGAGTTATGTTGCATGAACAATGCATGCAATGTCAACACAAACACATTACAGGTCTATTGTATATACAGATGGAAATATTCTACTGTCTCACCTTCTACACATTAAATGTTGTGTGTTCTACGTATCTGCGTATCAATCTTTTCTATGTCTGTAAATAATTATATGTTTTATAACTAGGATACCACTAAAGAACCAAATGAAGACACTGAGTTTGATAAATCAGATAAATCGTATCCTTGGCGACCTACGAACAAAAATACACAGGTAAACACACAATTATACACTGCACATTATAATTTTAAATCACATATACATAATATACACACAATTCACAAAACATTTGTTTCACGTTAGGATACTTCTGAGAGAGTTGAAACTAAGCGTAGCATGAGTCTAGATCAATCAAGACCTAAAGACGATACACAGCCTAAACGACGACACAGCAAGGCTGAGGTAAATAAGGCTTTAACTCAATAAATATTTACAGTACAGTAAACCAAACATATATAAATAAATTAAATTCAACTTTTGAAAACATTTAATAAAATAAAACCAATCGTATACAGGATACGGAAGACATTAGAGAAACCAAGGAAAATATTGAAGTAAATCGTAAAGATTCACTCGATAGACCTACAGAGCCTACTTATCCTTGGCGTCGTCCTAGCAAAAATGAAGTAGTATGTATTTATTTCCTAACAGAAAATATTATCTAGAATGTAGATAGTAGATTAAAATTTAATTCGGCATTTTATTGTGACGTTTCATATCCACTCTTTTAGGAGGCACCAGCTGTTGTTGACAAATCTAAAACACAAGACGAAGCGAAACTCATTAAAGATAATATTAACGATCAACCAAAGCCTTCGACTCAAACTTTACGTCGTTCCAGTAAACCAACTGAGGTAAAAAAAATCATACGACTATAAAGAAATTAAAAAAAATAGAGTAATGTTTCATTAAAATCTAATTACATGGTTATAGGAACCTTCGCAAACAAGTAAAGATAATGTTGAAGGTGTAAAACAAATTGACACAATCGAAGACAAAACTACACAAAATACTCAATACCCTTGGAGAAAACCTAAAGAGGTAACTGAATCGGATATACATTAGACACATGTAGCTATAGAAATAATTTTAAATAAAAATAAATTTTTCATATACCTAATTTCCCTATAAAATAGGTTCCAAGTTTGGTTACTCCGGATTCGAAACAAAAAGAGGTGCCATTTTCGTGGAACGTAATTCCAGAAATTCCTCAGGTATAAACAAATATTTTACACGTACAATTTTTCAAAAATCGGTCAGTTTCTTATGGAAAATCTTTTAATTAATCAGGCAGAACAGACACCAGAATTGGAGGATAAATATACTCCAACATTACGTGAAACAGAACCCTTGATCCCACCTTGGAGAAGATCGCGTTCTCCTCAGGTATATCCCAATCATTAATACATTCAAAATACTTAGTCCCCGAAAAATGCAAAACATCCTACTTGCCAAAAGCACAATGAAATCCTATTTCGCACTTATGCACTCGACAAGATGAAATACTCGCACTTAATCCAAAAAGCACAATATTATACCACCTATATTGCACCTATGCACTAGATAAAATTACAAATAGGATTTTGTAACAAGTTATAAAAACATTCTGCTTAAACAAACTCACGCATAACACAACTGCACCAATACCTATGCACAGAGCACAACATTTTACTCTTGACGCACAAAATGTAAACACATAAAAAATTAAATAAGATGACGAGTCGCTATTTTAGTTCCGATATAGACTGTAAATTGTTTCCATTCCACGGAACTAAAATTATTCAAAAAATTTGTGAAACGTCATCTTGTTCCTACACACATTTTTAGCGTAAGGTCGCCATTAAAATAAATTGTTTTCTTTAGGCTGATTTAAACACCAAGGAGGAGAATAAATCATCATTAGGAATACCACAAGTAGCAATTAGCGGCACTCCTCAAATACCTGATGAGGTATTGAAAGAGTAAAATATAGCACAGTGCACTATTACACGAATTGTATATCTTATGCACTTGCACCATTGCAGTCACAAATAGTAGATAGGCAGAATACCTCTTACAAATCACACTGTAGAGTAGTTAAAAGCATATTTAGTAGATTAGTTTTTTGCATGACTGTAGGCATGAATGTTATAACGTATGTTTTAACTATTGTAGACTTATTTTCCTTGCTTGTGCTTTTGTTAACTAAAATATAATATAATGTACTTAACACGATGAAAAACAGGTGAGTGATTTATATTTTTAAGATAAAAAAGTATTTGTCAAATTTGATCAGGTGCTATTAAATGACAAGCCAGGAAATGTGAAGAAATCAAAGAAGCATTGGGAAGATAATAAAGGCAATCAAAGCAAATAAGAAAAAGGACAATAATTTATATACACTTTTACCAAAAAAATGTTTTGCGAATTTACAGAAAGTCGCAGCTAAAGAAGAAAAGGTTGAAGAAGAAGTGAAGAAGGCAAAGGTTAGCTCTGTCAAGAAGAAGGCAGAGGACTTGCCTGAGATCGCAGACTACGAGCGTCCTGATCTTGAGAAATATGAAAAGATTTCTCCAACTCCAACAACGCGAGAAAAACCAGAAAAAGAACCGGTAAAGAAACCTACATAAACATTATCACGAATAATAATAGATATAAGCACGATGTATAATTTAGTAGGTACTAACATTTTTGTTTTGATTTAGCCTGCTGAAAAGCCTAAAGTGCCTGAAATAAAGGCACCTGAGGAAACTCCAGCTGCACCCAAAATCGAAGTGGTCAAGGAAAAATCTCCGAAACCAGAAATGCCCAGGAAACCTTCCTTATCGCCTGCTCCTCCTGCGAGGCGGGGTTCTCTCATCCCTCCACCGGAGGAGATGGGTAGACGCCCCTCACTCATTATCAGCGACGAGGTATGTATACACTTTGTCTACCACATTAAATTAATGATACATTTTATTTCAATGACAATACTTAGCTCAATTTAATGTCAGCAAATACAATGAAGGTACGATTACTTGTAGATACGGTCTCATTGTGCTGTCTAGAGTAGATTAGAAGAGTCCTGATACTATAGAATGAACATAGTGATGTAAATGATGCATTTCACCTTTCAAGTCTTTTACTATTGTTCAGATCTTTATGGTGTGAATGTGTTTTTCTAATTCACTTTGTTCTTCGTATGATTTTTGTGATTTTACCAAGATTACAGCCCCGTAGATACCCTATTCTGTCAAGCCGAACCCATAACAATAGTGCGTCCAATACACTATTACACTAATAATAATTACCTACACAACTATTACGTGGAACCTCTAGCTTTAGTAACGGTTGAGATTAGTTGATTTTATGATTTTAGCTTAAAGTCCTCAATTCCTTGCTTATTAGATTATTCACGTAAACCTTATAAAGAGTAGATGGAACAGAAATTAAGATAGTAAAAAACGTAATCCACAGGAGAATAGAAAACTAAGACCCGGTGAAGTGATCGAAGAGAAGAAGGTAATAGCAAAACTGCAAAATTTCGTGAATGCTATTCGTTATACTATTGCCGTCTCTTAAGAATGCAGGAATGCATTTGCATCGCGGTTCGCAATATTATTACGACGATTACATTTCCTGATTAATTATGTGATCATAATACATCTGTTCTACTTGGTTCTAACTGTAAATCAAATCAGATAAATTTCTGGTTATTTATCTATTTAGATCATATAATTATTCAGTAAATTCTTTCGCTGAACTTTCTCGTACAGGCACAAAACTAAATGCACACTTTTGCGATTCGGAGCACAAAAATAAACTGCACAGCTTGTTAGCACGTTCGCACACAATAACGGTGACGGTTCGGATCTATGAGAATTAACTGAAGCAGACTGTTTGGAAACTGATCATCAAAGGGAAAACTAACAACACGATTAACAAATAAATGATGGCAGAATGTAACGTAATAACTTCGCACCGCTAGTAAAGACGCTGCACTTAATAATGTGGTTAGCTCGTTAGGGTCCCGTCACTCAGGTTCGGCGACAGAGGTTAGATAGGAAAATTTGATTGGAAGGATTATTATCAGTATTTTTTAACAACAGGTCACGAAATTACGTCCAGGCGAAGTTTTAGACGAGAGAAAGGTGAGATCGCTTGGGTCTGGTCTGGTTTAGGTGGACGCTGCTCGCTTTTGCAAAGCATTTTGTCAAGTTTTATTTTCTCTTTTTTATTATGGACATTTTAATATTTTTCTACAATTGTTTTTTGCACATTGAATTTTTGTGAACACTGTGGCACTGAGACAATTTTTTTCACAAAACACAGTTCACTAGTCACAACTTACACAGTCCTTAACATTTTCGTGGATAAAGTTGATATCCACATTCTTTTTTCAATATTTCGTGTCCATATCTTAGACTCCTTTAGTTCCTTTAGAAATCTGTCCCTTCTTAGAAAAGTATATATAGAAGCCGCTTAGCCGACTGCGAAAAATGTTGTAAATCATTTTTCTAGCAATGTAGTGACAAACTCTGCCATACGAGAACTTTTATCACATTTGAATTATGACGAGAATGTGAGAGATTAACACCTTAACGTTCTCCTATGGAATAAGCTTACTAGACGTAAAATGGCTGTAGATATTCCATAATATCTAATGCTCTTTTAAATCTTTCAACTAATATTCTAAAATACTTAAACCCCTAAAAGCTAAAGAACTGCACCTATAAACCTTTAACCCTATTCACAAATTTACTACAACTTACACAATGTGGCAAAATACTTGCACGAATACACATGATTCTGACACACCATCAGAAAGTGGTATAATGTTCGGGTATCACAATGATAATGAAGAATGACAGCACAATCATATACATTTATGCACAATATTAACTGAATGTCTAACTGAAATAATTTTTTTTCCACAAAAGAAACGCGGCAGGCCGGGTGAAATCGCGGACGAGGTATACATTGAGTGGAAATATATGTGTAGATATATGTCATAGAAAGAATAGACCCGTGGCTAACATAGATTTGCCAAGTGATTAATTGAGTAATTTGATTTATGTATTCCGTATTATCGAAGAAACCAGTAACAAAGCGGACAGAGAAAACGTTTTATTATTGGTTTTTAAAGTCGAAGAACATACAGGAGTAAAAGTATATAATACACATTAGTTAGTAGATTGGGTATTAATAGTGCAATTAACACCTTGTCGTTCTAACAGTTTTACCAACAATCATGAAACACGTCTTAACACCTATAGTCATAAGAAAACTTGCACGTGAAGCTCTTTAATATTAAATTAACAAAGAATTACGGGATGTATCATTGCAGTTGTTGCAAATAAACACCCGTGAATTTATTGTTAAAGAAATGACACCTGAAGCCCACGCTAACCTAAATATTTAAGAACTAATGCTTCTCGCTTGAGAATGTAATTATGATGATATAAATCAATTAATTATTTAAATTAAATAGCTTTTACTATTCTGCTTAATGTTGCAATTTATGTTGATGTTGATTTTGATTATTGTAATTTAATCCAAGTATTTGCTTCGTCTACTCACGATGAGTACCACAAAACAACTAAAAACATATTTTTAAACAATGTTACTTCATAATCTTATGAACGGCCATTACAAGAGAAAATAAATAAATCGATTGATGATACTTTTTCCACTATATCAATTCTATATTCTGAACTAAGAGCTCAGTTAAACTTAACTATAAATTGCGATCACGATGAAATCATAGTCTTTAACAATAAAATTTACAGCATAGACGCCAAGAGACATCCGCGACACGTATTTCGGACACACGCTTTAATAGCCGAAAACTTGCCAATGCCCATGAATAATTGCGACTATCGACTATTCTAAAGACGATATAAAATATCGAACAAAATCAGCTGCCATATTACATTATTGCTTTGATTAATAAAAAATATTCGTTATACGAGCAGGTGAAGCGCGTGAGTGGTACAACGAATTTACAAAGCCAGATGAATCTAACAATTAATTACATACATTAATAAATCTAACAGGTGATAAAATTGAAGAATTTATCAAAAGTAAGTTGAAAGATAGCTTCCCAATCATAGCTAATTTTAAATAGATTTAAAATTGCATAAAGTACCGTGTATGTTTCTAGACAATGCTATAATTAAAAACAAGGACAAATACCAAAATAGACAAGAACAAATATAAATCTGATTGACAGATATATAAGTATAGCTAGGAATACCTTATGCGATGCGCGTGGGCCGGCCGCCTCGGACGTGAGCTGCAACAATACTGGTATCTGAAGAACTTTTGGCATTGATGTTGATTCAGCATTCGACTTTCGGCGCCTAGGCATCAGTAACTGTATTGACAGATTTCGTTTGCGATAAGGAGGGTTTGAATACCGATGCATTAAATTTTTAGAGCACAAACAATGTAAATCATTAACGACTAGGCTTACAGTGTAAATAAACTAAATATTTCAAGATTTTTTAGTATGTTAGTAGTTAAATTTGTTGAATACAAAGCCGATTAAAAACTTTCGTCTATCAAGAACGAATCGCTCTTTAATTAAAATAAGTCTATCGAAAGAGACTGAACTGAAGGGGGATGATGAAATATTTATATAATTAGATGTTTTCTACTACCATATCAAGGACCTAAGAAATTGATACTGCAACTCCTGTAATAATTTAGTAATATAGTACAGTTATACCTTTACTAAGGCAACGTCATACAAAACATTGACACCATTCCTACGCACCATTCTGATGCGTATGAAAGATTGACTGACAATGTCGGAGCTTTTGTCGGCCGAGACATTGGGCCTATTTTAGACAATGCAAAGTTCAACTATTGGCCTTAAAATTTTAACCCTACTGAATCTAAAATATTCCAATACAAGTCATAGTTAAATTCACAAGATTAGTGATAAAAATATATCCAAGCAAGTGGGCATGGAAAATCGATCGACTGACGACAACCACACACGAAATAAAACATCGTCCAAGTACACACATGGATACCTCACCTTAATCTGATAATTAATTGAATTGGTCTGCTGATTTGTGCTGTGCACAAATAGATACTCGCACTCCCCGCGCCTCACCCTCCCAATTTCGAGGCGACTATGTCCGCGCGACCCCTTCAGTCTTTTGACATTCGCGCCAATTTTTAGATGGAACGACAATCGAACTGCCTATATCGAATCTTTTATTTATTTTTTAGATAGGGTATACACTTAGTTATTTAACGCATTTAACTTCCGAAATATGTGTGAATTTATGCGTATCTTATCGAAAAACGAAGCGATTTATATTCAAATTAAATAAATGTATAAAATGTTGTAATGGCGAAGTGACTGTGGTTCATGTGGATAGACTGTTCTTGTTTAAGTTGTTTTGTGGTATTTTGATTGTTATGTATAAGCACAATGGCAACAGTTAGCATAAAAAAATCGAGTACCTCTACTAAGTCCGTCAGTAGCAGTACCTCTATTAAAACTGTTAGCTCTTCTACTGGTGTTAAAACTAGTAGCACTAGTAGATTATCGGTGACTGCTATAGATTATCAACTTGATGTGGTAAGTACTTATGCATTAAGCTTTAAATATTTTTTTAAATTTTTATATTTGTTGCATCATTCTTTGAAAAAGTAAGTCATCGTTATACATAATATTTGTACTTTTTTTAATTTATAGTATGAATTAATAAAAGTAAGTTCTTAATTTTAAGCATTATAATATATGATGACATCTGTGATAATAATTTTAAGCTTTGCCAATTCGTGGTTAAAAAAGATTTCATTAAAATATTCGCGATTAAGAGTGTTGTAGACTAACCCATTATTTATATAAATTATAAGAAAGAATTGTGGAAACTAGTTTAAAAAGAAATTTTATGAGACCATCAAGGTTTATCGCTCTTTATTTTTTAAATTCATGAAATGTTTCTGTAAAATTTAACACCGTTGGGATTTTTTATTGCTGTCATCTAGATTATAATCTAAGGTGTCTATTTCTATCCAGGTGTCGAGTAGGAATATTTTTCTGACGTCAAGTAATTTTCTAATTTCTCAGTAAGATGCTTAGCAACAAGATTGCAATCGTAGTAATTTCTTGTTCAAAAACTTTTAGATGTTAATGACGCGAAAGAATTTCTGATTGCATCAACACTTGTGGTACATTTGTCAGGAAGTTCAAACCTTCATTGTCGAGTCACTTGGCTAACGAATATGATGCAGAGCATCTGTCATAACACAACTAATGCACTTGTGTTCGGTTACAATATAATTTTTCAATCTATATTTATTCTCACTGATTTGTTTATGTACCTCGATGACTTATACTTCGATCGAAACATTGATCTTGTCAAACATCCAACTTTTTTACAGTACATTCAAATTTCTTAAATTCTGGCTAAGCTTTGTATATACGAAATAATGTTTTATATTTAAATATTGCATTTAAGTGCTTAAGACAATGAATGTACTTAATTTCATGTGATTTGTAAATGCTTTGCGAGAACTCGAACTGACATTAAAATAATGATATAGCGAAGGAAATCTGGCGATGCTAGAAGACCGTCGATCCAAGATTTGGAAGACTTGATCAACAAACCTTCCGTACCATTGAAGCCACATGGTAACGATGGCCCGCCATCCATTGTGGATGTTCAAGAAAATTACAGTGCCGTTGAAGGTAAATCATTTACTAAATTAATTTTCATTTCAATAGTTAGTAGAATCTGATATTCGGGACAGGAAAAACATAGAAACTCTCAAAAGAATACATGCATAGTAAAGGTGTAAAGAAAATGATTGGCTTCCTGTGTATTGTTAGATGATCAACCTGATTTATCCTATCGTACTAATATTACAAATACGAAAGATTGTGAGGATGTATGCATATTTCACGCAAAAACTAATGAACCGATTGGTATGAAACTTGGCATTCATATAGGTAAGGATCCAGAATAACATAGGTTACTTCTAATACCGAAATTCCCAAGGGATCAGAAGTTAGATACGCGTTTAAAACCGCAGGGCGTAGGTAGTCTTCTATATATGCTAGAATGAGTCTCAGAATAAAAATATATCTTCCGTTTTATTTATTTCTAAATTCATTTCAAAGCAAAATCCCAGGCATTTAACTCTAGTTAATAGCCTCAAGATATTTCTTGCTATGATAAATCCGTTCGAAGTAATCACATGATATTTTAGTATGATTTGTCATCCTTTAAACCTCTAGTTAAGTAGTTACAAATGTACCGTAATTAATATCAACGTTCAAGAGTTAATTATTTATAGACTTCTCATCTAATTTATATACAGGTAAGCGTAAGCGGTAACACAGCTGTGCCAAATTCCAAGTCGATAACAGAATAATTACTGAAATAAACAACCGTGAATGATAAAGTTGTAGATAAAAGTGCCGTATTTAATGTCCAGGCTAACTATAATTATGTGTGAATGTTTAAATACTGACATTCTAAAGAATACGAGGATGAATTATGCACTGCAGCATTTGTATTATCTTACAATAAATTACCGCATTCATTATAAATTGTCTAGATTTATAAATGAGAACAGACCAATTAAAAAAAATCTTTATAAAAATGTACAAACAATTTGTCTAAATCTTGTCTAAACTTAAATTATTCTGCACCAGATCAAACTGGATACATCACAGTCCAAGTGGAAGGTAACCCAGCGCCGACGTTCAAATTCTACAAAGGAGTCACAGAAATTATCGAGGGTGGTCGCTTCAAGTTCATCACCGATGGCGAAACTGGTCTTATCACCCTCTGCATGCGGAAAGTTAAGCCCAATGATGAGGGAATGTACAAAGTCGTCATTAGTAACATCCATGGCGAGGACTCGGCTGAAACACAGCTTTACGTGTCCGGTAAGTTAAAAGAAACGATGCTTAATCAAAAATTAGGTGCAATTTTTTCATTGATTGATATCTTTATCAGAACGTGACAAAAGTGAAAAACGTAGTAAACATTGAGTCAGAAATTTAGGATTAACTGTTATAACAAATTTGGTTCCATTTTTATAATAGATGCCAGTGGTATGGACTTCCGTGCTATGTTAAAGAAACGAAAGTACAAAAAATGGGGAGAACCAAAGGAAGACCCCAACTGGGGTGACTTGAAGGAAGTCGAAAAACCTTTGCCAGCATTAAAGAAGGTTGAAAAGGTAAGAATTAATAGTATTTTAATTGTCTATGATTTGGTTTCAAATACTCAACGTTATTGTACATTGAAGATGGTGATATAAAGTCATTAAATAAACGTATAAATAATTAAGGTTTTAAAACAAAATTAAAATGTTGATGAAGTTGAAATGTTTTCCCAAAAAAATACATTTGAAAGATAACATATAAAGAAACCATCGTTCAGCATGAAATGGAATTGATCCAAGAGAAAATATTTGAACTTCGTTTGTCTAAATATTGATTCTAAATATTTCTACATAAATAGACAGCTCCATCAGGCTATATCGAATAAAATACACACACTTTTGAAATATGCCAAACACCTCGTTATTCTAGTTCATTTATCAGGTCATGTCTGAAACTACATTTTCTTAAAACAAACAACACTGTAAGTCCTTAAAAAATCAATATTACCATCGGATACCTTTATGTAAATGATATCATAAGAAAAGTAAATTCAAAAAACACCGCATGCCTCATCATATTTGGTTTCTAGGGATTAGAAACTGGATATTTTGAAGATAAAGGGAATATTGTGGTCGTATCGGAAGGTCGTGAGATGCTTAGATTCCCAGCTGAAAGACGAAACTCCTCAAACTGGTCCTGGTTTAAGGTCATCAGTTTTACGAAATACTTCATCGTTCATGTCACTTTACATACGTATTTTAAGAATCACAAAGGGTAACGAAATACCAACTGTTGATTCTGGTTTGAAGACACTATCTTTTAGCTTTATGATCAATTCTCTTTGCTGGAAACTTTTTCGATTTGTGACAAAATACGTCCAGTTGACATCCCGATGTAAATGTCATAATCTGGATGGTTGTTGTGGTGAATGTGATATTTTTATTACAATGATGGCCAGTTGGCTATTTAGAAAAATATGCAACTTGTTCCACGTTAGTATTTTACTTCTCACTGGGCCTCAAAGTCGACACTGAACACTCGACTAGATTTAGTTTATGCACAAAAACATGGCTTTTATTAATATGGCTTAAATCATCAAGCACACCGTGTAGTTTATATGGCATATATCAATAAAATTTACTATAAATTCTAGGGTATTTATCAAATTCGGAGACGTATGTCTCTCCCTGAAATTATACCCGATTGGCCTGAATTGATGGAGGCTGTCAAAACGAAGGTTCGATAAAAAGGAAGTTTAAAACGGAGACTAAAATCATTAGAATCTCTGTTCTCTTAAAACTATATTAATCGTCTCTGCTATTTTATTGACCAAATTGAAAAATTAAACCTAGCATAGATTCGGCTATCGCATTTTCAACCCAATAAAGTTTTAAAAGGACAGATCTTCTATTTTAAATAATGGAATGATAAAACACTGAAATAAACAGAAATAACTAAATATATCTTCTGAAACTATTGGTATCACACCTTAGAATAAACATGGTTGAATAAGAATCCATAGACGAACAATCACAAGTTTTTTGAAGTCAATGTTGATAGCAGTATTTTCAGAACGATTTAAACAAAAATGTATAAACATGATTTCTAAATAACTCGCACAAGGTTTTTGTATCACCACTTCACTCTTATCTTTAACGTTTCCAGGAATGGGAGTGGAATGACTTTGATTATCATTCACACTTCTTCGTTTTTCTCTTTATAATATTCCTTACAGGTTTCTGTGACGTCAGTTTGAGGAGCTTTTGTCATTTATAAAAATGTTTCTGTCTCATTCGTATCATTAATAATAATTTTATCTGGTGCATTCGGTGTATGCAGATTTTGGAATTTTATAATTTCAAGTTTATCTTTTTTGCGCTCAAAGAAGCACTATAATTTATAAATTGTAATAACATTACGGTTAACAAGCATACTCACATTATACACACGTTGCGTGGTAGAGGATTGCTAAAACAATTGAATAACACATAAGACCGACCTTAGCGGCTTTCGACGAAAGTTCAGTAAGGTTTTGTGAATATGTTGTAGAGATCCTCTATTAGAAGACCGTCCCTAGCGGAACTGATTCCGGATTGGCCGGTGCTGCACTCGTTCAAAAGAAACGAGGTTTGACACCGCGTTTACCGTCGTTAGATGACACAATGCATCTTGAATTGTACCACCTTATGCAAAACCGCACAAAAATGTTTCACTCTTACATCTTAAATTGGACATGCCCGGCAAGATTATAAATTAATGTCTTGCACTGATATCTAATAATTTACCTCTGAATACCAATTAATTATATTGGAAATAGAATGAATGATAGTTTGAGGCCAGTGTACGCGTCATCTTCTTGGACTTGAGTTAATATTAGTCGATACAATCACATTAAGCTTTTAATTAGATCTTAATGTTTCTTACTCATCACTTATGAAGACTTTCATGATTTGTTGTCCTTAAAAGCCAATTTATGATGCTATTAGTAACGATATTAGTGCAAAACTTAATTTTTCCGGGCAGTCCAACGCGGCAACTGTGATTCACCTAGTTCGATGTAAAGACAGCACAACTGTTTAAACCCTCTTCTTATTTTCTCAACAAGCAGTTCTTTCGCACCCTCGACATCTTTAATAGCAGCACTTCGCACCGGACATTGCACAATGACATTTAAATGTTGTAGGAGACCTGTGGCTATCTCAAAAATCTTTTTTTTAACTTTACATTTGAGATCGTTCCATCCAAATTTTGATTTAGATTTTTGAATGGTCACAGTATACACTGTAAAACGAGTCTTCAGATTTGTCCACCTTCGCACATTTCTTCAAAGTTAAAGAAATTCCAATTTCTGTACAGTCGCATGGATTTTGAATTGATGAGTGACGATGAAAGAATGGCTGATGAATCTAACGCCTCGGTTATCTCATCAAGTCAATGTTTAAATTTTAATTTACTTGCATTGGAGTTATTGTGACACGTTTCGTGAGTGATCGTTTACAGCAAACAAGAAATTATTAAGGGTTATTGGTGGGCAGCACCTAGCTTTTGTCTGAAGAGCACCTTTGTGTATCTGCACATTTATTATTGAATAAATATCGGGTATTTGTATTATTTGCCGTGTGTTTCAGAAACAAGAATCTTTCTTGAAGCCCCTGGTAGATCAAAATGCAAAGGAAGGCAAGGATAAAAAGGTGACATTTGAAGCTATCTTCTCGAAGCCTAATGCAAAACCGAAATGGTTCTTCCGTAAGGATGTAAGTAATTTTAATATATAAGAATACAAAAATATAAAACTATTATCTAAGATAAAAAATTAATTTTATTTTGCTTTATAGGAACTCTTCCCTGGTTCCAAATACAAGATGACAAATGAACAAGATTCATACAAGCTGATCATCTTTAACCCGAAGGTAGAAGATACCGGTAAAATTACAATTGAAATCGGCGGTATATCTTGCACAGCTTTCTTACAAGTTGAAGAACCTGATCCGACATATAACTTCACCAAGCATCTTAAGAAAACACTCACAGGCTACACGAGACACGAAGTCGTTCTTGAGTGTGCTGTATCTAACAGTCTCGCCATAGTATCTTGGTGGAAAGGTGAAGAAAAACTAGAGGACAATGATGATATTTCGATTTCGAAGGATTTGTCTGGTGTCTGTAAGTTAATTATCAAGAAAGCGAAGTTGGAAGATGCCGCTAAATACTCCTGTAGAATTGAGAAACAGACAGATAAGACTGAGTGTGATCTTAAGATTGTAGGTTAGTATATATTCACTGTATTCATATTCTATCACCATATTTTCCGTTATGATACGAATAGTGTACTTTTGCATTAAAACCTCTTGTTTATTTTATTAATAAAATCCTTTTTTTCAGAATACCAATACAAGTTCACAAAGGTCCTTAAATCACAACAAGCTGTTGAAAAGGACACGATTACACTTCTTTGTGAACTGGACGATGCCGCTGGTGATGTCAAATGGTAATTATACTTTTAATCATTTACATTTCATTTATATTTGGCGACCTGATTGGCGCAGTGGACATGACATGGTCTTTTTGTTGTTTTGAGGTTGTGGGTTCAGTCCCCACGAGTTAAAAGTTATTATGTGGTGGGATCAAATGGCGTAGTATGAAAGGACCCTGATCTTTATTTCTTTATTTTTTTTGTCTAAATTATAATTTGGATAAATTTAAATAATAAATTTAAAATTAAATAAATAGTTAAAAATTTGGATAAATTTATTCCACTTTGACATTTTATTCCACTTTGATATTTTTATCCCACTTTTGATTTTTCACATTTTGAAAATTTACTCCAGGTTCAAGAATGACCAACCGTTGAAGGCAGACAAGCGTATCTCCATAGTAAAGGAGGGTCGCAAACGTAAGGTGGTGATCAAGGACGCCAAAGTGACGGACGCAGGCAACTTCAAGTGTACCAGCAACGCCGATGAGACTGTATGCGAACTGATCGTCAATTGTAAGTATCGTTTATTACATCACTTGCATACTCACCACTACAACTTAGGTCTCTTCAAGAGCAGAGTGAATAGGCTTCTTCTAAGTAGACGTGCTATATCCTAAATCGTATCGGCTCTTAGCGTCAGGTTGGATGGCGGTCAAACGTCTGCCTATATGTTATAAAAAAACATAGGTTTGCAAGGGCATTTCTGGACGATAAAACACACATAGCCTTTGCCAATTTCGAATAGTAAAATTTCCTGCAAGCAATTTTTAAATTAGTATTGTTACCATATTTATTGATTTAATATGGCACCTATTATCATTGTTATGGTTCAGAGCAACCATTAATCACTTAATATCGCATATCTAATTTACTGAAGGTAGGGCTGGAATGGGCTATTGTTTTAAAAACAAATCTATAACCCCACGTAGACTTAATTTAGTTAGACAATGGACTAAGATACATAACTTAAGTAACTATAGCAATTCTAGGAATTGATTTGGATTCGGTTGTTGTGCGTTTAGCAGTAAAGATCATGCCAATAATTTTTGTTCAAATAGTATCGCGAATTTAGAATTTTCTCTGATTACGTATATTCAAATTTAGATTTTTGGCGTTATGTAGGTACACCTCATATAACTACGTTTTTACACCAAACAAATTTTTTGTCTTGTAGTTAGACATCCATCCAAAAAACTCTTTGTTATAATAAAATTTAACATACGTTCGTGACCTTTCCACAGACTCTAATCGCTTCAACAAGAAGTTGAAGGATACTGAGGCAATTGAAAGGGACAAGGTTGTATTGGAAGTGGAACTGCAGGACCAGACCGCAGAAGCCGTGTGGTCCTTCAATGGAGTGCCTATTGTACCCAATGACAGGTATGTTATCTAAATACTTTCTTAATAGATATGTAACTATATTTGGTCCTGTTAAATATTTTTGCAAGGATCTATTAAAATTTGTTTATTGTTCAAATTGTTACATAATACAAAATCGTATTAGTAAGGTTTGCTTCTATTCATACTCTTTTGACGAGTTGATTGGCGCAGTGTATATAGCAGTGCATAGTGTAGAGGGTGAACATAGTAAATTTTTATTGCCTGGGTGTTCATTATTTTATTAGTATATATTTTATTTTATTATTAGTATATATTTTGAAAAAAGTATGTTTATCATTTATCTAGTTTCCTTGGCTTTGCTTAATTTGGGACAAAATGATGGTGTTTTAAATTTCCGAGATTATATTCTTATTAACTTTTATTAACAATTTAATAGGATTGAGATCAAGAACCTGGGTGGTGGTAAACACCAGCTGATATTCAACAAACTGGAGATGGAGGATGATGGTGAAATCCTCTGCGAATCTGGCAAACTCACTTCATCCTGTAAGCTGACGGTGAAGAAGGGAGAGTCTAAACCGATAATCGAATGCCCTGATGAGTTCCATGGCACGGCTGGAAGTCCCTTCGTCATCGAGGTGCCTTATAAAAGTAAGTTTTTTTATAAGTACACGAAATTGTCAGTTACAAACCGTTTTCTTTATTAAATTTACATTAATGATAAGCTTTTATTTGTTTGAGTTACAACATAATTCAATACACATAAAATTGTTGTAAACTTTATCTGTACGTTCTCACACAAAAGTGTAAAAAATTCAATTCTTCAACAGTTTCTGGCAACCGTCAAACTCAGATCGAAGCCAAGCTTATCAAGGATGGCAAAATATTGCCAAACAAGGAAATTGAAGCCGTGGTCGAGCAGGAGAAGGTCTTGTTCAAAATCAAGAAGCCCGTCAGAGAAGCATCTGGAAAGTACCAGATCAGACTATCCAATGCCCAGGGTGAAGACAGCAAGGACGTATCGATCATCATGCAGAGTGCACCAACAGCGCCGCAGAACGTTGAAGTCGCTGAGGTGTTCCAGACGTCTTGCGTGGTCACATGGAAAGCACCACAAGACGATGGTGGTGCTCCAATCATCAAGTACATCATTGAGAGACAGGTAAGAAATATACAATTGAAAGAAATGCGTATTATGCAAGGTTTTGTCTCTAGTATACCATATAACAGACATATTCTGACTGAGTATTAGAAATAGCTTAATTCTGGACCTGGACTTCAACAGAGCTGATGTAGGCGTATTCCATAATGTGTTGCCTTACAGTGATGCTGGAAGAGTTCAAGTTAATGATTTGAATAATTTAATAGCCACATTAATTTTTTCGTTAACGGGAATTAAAACGATAAATGTTTAAAAGCTTTAATAAAAATAAAATGCATACTGCGGCTACTATAACCTGAAGCTAAGTTACCATACGTGAATAATGTATGAATTAAAAATATTTTGTAATTTTCAGGACCTGTCACTCAAAGCAGCATGGGACCAAGTGGCTGACGTTCCACAAGGGGAACCGACCAAGTTCAAGGTCGAGGATCTCATTCCCAAGAAGACATACAAGTTCAGAATCCGTGCCGTCAACAAGATCGGAGCCAGTGAGCCTGGTCTTTTCGGCAAACCTGTATTGGCTAAGGATCCTTGGGGTAAGTTCGAGACTGTAGTGTTTTATCCCGTATGACGTTTCTATAATTAAACACTCTGAGTCCATGAAAATAATACATTAAATTATACAGAAAGTATTGATTTAGTAAACTGATATGGTCAGCAATACATACGACATATTTCAAGTTTGTTTTTGCCTATAATTTATTAGTAACTAGCAGATCCGCGCGGTTTCGCTTCCGTGGCATAAAATATATTTTTATAGGCTTTATCTGTATATGACATTATGCTGCTTATTAAAATAATTTTTAAAATCGGTCCTGTAGTTTTTGAGCCTATTCATTACAACCAAACAAAGTTTTCCTCTTTATAATATTAGTGTAGATTTCCAACGGCAATACTGTATTTTGTATTGTTATTAATAATTGCTTATTATTTAGATGAACCGTCGAAACCCAAGAGCGTTGAACTCACGGATTGGGACAAGGACCATGCGGACCTCAAATGGGAGAAACCCGACAACGATGGTGGTGCTCCCATCACTGGTTACCTTATTGAGTACAAGGTATGATTTACTTTTATTAATTATACTGTCAAATAGTAGACAATTTATTGTGATTCAGCAAATAATTATCATAAGTTTTATATAGTTAACACGGTTTATACTCGCTAATTGTTTATTCGGTATAGGCCGACGATTATGGACCGTTTCGAAGGTCCTTCATAAAGAGGGCTTAATTATCGTTAAAAAATTATAATTATCATAAGACTATTTATTTATTTAAAGAAATAAATAAATACGTAATGATTAGTAAGGTTATCGTAAGAAATACTTCCACTTTGTAACAATTTCTTTATTTAAATCATTTTCGTAAAAATAAACTTTACGTGATGTTTTTTAAATTAATAAAAAATCATTCAAAATAACGTTACTTTTAAATTATATGATACCTCAAATAACTGAACCTGACAATAAAACTGTGCATAAACCTTTAATAACAATTAAATAAATAGCTAATATCACGCAATTTTACAGGAGAAATTCGGCAAGGACTGGGTGAAAGGTGTGGAAGTATCAGGCGATGTCCTCAAGGCCACCCAGGATGGTCTCAAGGAGGGCTGCACGTACGAGTTCAGGGTCAGAGCCATTAACAAGGCTGGTCCCAGTGAACCTAGTGACGCCACCAAGCCGATTATTGCTAAGTGCAGATTCGGTAAGTTCTTTTTATCTGCGACACTTTGCTGCCTTGCTTTTATGGGGTGAGGTCACTTAGGGGTCATCCATAAGTAGATTAGGGGCCGTCCATTAATCACGTAAGGTTTTTTTTTTGCTGGATAACGTATACTCGAAGGAAAAGTGCATTGTACGCATAACGACTCTTTTCGGTTAAGTATCTGGAAAAGATACACGTGATATATTAGTACAAGCT
>LQNK01002579.1:171998-222467 GCA_001586405.1 Phoebis sennae | reverse complement strand
AAATGTTTGCAAGACATGTGAATTACACCTCTGCAGGTGTTGTCCGTGTAGTTGTATTCTGTCTGAATAGAACAATGCTCTATGATACTCCTGTTACATCAAGTCTTAAGACTACGAGATAATTACGTGACAAAACTTTAATTTTTTTCTTAATTGTATGCAACTTCATTAGTGTATTCTCCATTTGAAAAGCAAAAACGAATCCAATATTAATCTATTATATTGTTTATTCCAACAAAAGAGACGCGGCAAGGCGTACACGGAGAAGGTTAGATGGGTGAAAAAATAAATGTTGTCAGTGTTCTAAACAACTCATTCTGTACTCTTCTATTCAACACTGAAATGTGCTAACATTACTTTACACCAATGGCATGGGTTTATTTGAACTTCGAACGTCGAATTTTGAATGGGCGAACGTAATTGGCTGGTTTAATTATTAAGTGCACTATGACCAGCTTAGTTACGTCGATATTCTATTCAATTTCAAATTTCGAATTAACGATTATTCTTAAAAAATATGATTGCTTTTTGTTTGAAGTTCTTTTAAAACTTGCCCACAATTATTATTGTTTCGCTTTTAATGTTTAACTGAATGTAAATGAAAACTGACCATACAAATTTATTGTAATAAATTTTGAACTGAATTTTATATTTATATATCTGCAGTTAAAAATTATACAAGAATAATATTATCTTTAACAATACCTTATTTATATATGAGCATTTTAAAAATTAAATTGGAATTAACATTAAATAATATCAGTTAAACATTAAAGAATTATTTATGTCATCGCCATGAACGCGATACAAACGCTTTCGATGTTGTAAAATGGATGTTAAAGGTGCATTATTTCTTAGACTATACATAAAAACACATTTTATGTCTTCATACTCGTATATGATACTTTATTATAATGCAATATTCTGCACGCCAATGCGTTATAATTCAAAAATAAAAAAAGGCGGGAAATATGTTTCAAGTAGTTTTCACGTTCCGTTTCACGCTATTTTGGGGGTAAAGTCGCGGTAAAATTTTTTGTTCATTTGTTTTTTATAGTTTCCTTTAGGTTAACTCCCCATTCTTACAATATAATCATACGAAATCATTTCAACGTTACACTAGTCATAAGTTATAATGCACCTCAATTGGCTCTGCACTTATGTGACAAAATTGAAGATATGGAAGCGAAGTCTATAAGACTCGGCGACTCTCAAATTTATTGTCTATCAATTTAACACAATTCAATGTATGCTCACTAAACACTCGATGTTGTGGTTGAATTTCGTTTCGACTTGGTGTACGCCATTTTGTCAATAATAATAACGTGGATACGTCGCACAAAACATAATATAAGATGGCATTGAAAAACCATCCCTTCATACTTTCTTTTCCAAACACATAAAACTACCATTATCTGGAGCATATGAAATCAAATACTTTTTCACAATCAAGTTCTTTTACTTTCAATCAACTATCTATAACAAATATACAACTGCATCACATGACTAACCGAAATCGCATTTTGTACATCATAAGTCAACACAATATCATTAACTAAATACATACAATCTCTTTTCCATTACTATTCTCACCGCCAAATCTTTCTTTACCTTACCAAATATGAACATCTCATTAATTGATAACATAACAATCAGCATATCACTCATACAAAATGCACGGACGTATCCACGTTAAACCGACTGTGTTCTGTCACAGCCATACTATTCTTTCTATTCCTTTATCATTACCTCATATCTATAATATAGGAAATACACGATGACGGCGACCGCATCACCATAGACAAGTACGAGAGGAACACGGTGCTGACGGTCAGGAAGACCACCAGACCGGACAGCGGCAAATACAAGCTGATCCTTACCAACTCGTCGGGCACTTGCGAGAGTCTCGCTGATGTTGTTGTATTGGGTATGTTATTATTATTTATGCCTAGAAAATATTAGGCTAAATAAATACTGCTATTAATGAATGAATGAATAATATTAAAAAGTAAATTTATGCTCTAAAATAAAAATCATGTAACGCCTGTAAGTTTATCTAAATATTTCAAAATGCTCCTTCCAAATTGAATAATGGCTGATTACTTTTCAGTAATCTAAATTACTTATGCATTTCTTTGTTCTTTACATTCATTATGGAATTTTTTTATAGTCTAATCAACAGTAATCAAATGCAGTTATATAATCAGTTCTGATTTGTGTAAGTTAAATAATATGTTCGTAACTTTGCTTTGAGAGTAGGTATGTATTGACTTATTTTACTCGAAATGTACATAAATGAAATATATTACTTTTTCAGACAAACCTAACCGTCCAAACGGCCCGATCGAAGTGGTAGATATCCGCGCAGAGAAGGCCACCGTGAAATGGCAGAAGCCGGACGATTTCCAGGGATCCGACATCACTGGATATACCCTCGAGAAATTCGATATGGTAAGTGTGAAGTATTCAATGTAAATTATTTCATTCTTAATATATTCCCCTAATTATAATGTTGATTCAATTGTACAATGAATGATCTAAAAACTGCAATGAAATAAAGACAGAAATAAAACCCATTTTTCTTTATTTTCCTTTACTTAAAAAAATAAATTATCACCTTAATTAAAATGTTGATTTAATCGTACAATTATTATTCAAAAAACTACAATGAAATGAAAACAGATTCAAAACCGATTTATCTCTATATTTTCCTTTATTTAAAGTATAAATTATCATCACCTTTAATAAGGTCATATTTAGTGTTTTTAATTTTTACAGTCATTATAATGATTATTTTGAATTTTTTATAGGATACCGGCAACTGGATACCATGCGGTGAGACCGGCCCCGAACCCACCGAGTTCACGGTGAAGGGTCTCACGCCAAACCACAAGTACAAGTTCAGGGTGCGAGCCGTCAACAAGGAGGGAGAGTCCGAACCGTTGGAGACTGATGGATTCATCGTTGCGAAGAATCCTTATGGTTAGTTGTGATTACGTCTCAGGGTTAATCGTTTTGCTCTGTTTTCTTTAACACTCACGAAAAGTTCTGGTTGAGTTACATCAATTCATTACTCCAACTACATACAATCGCAGTAAATGTGTTATACAAACTTCTTTACTATATATCTATAAACTCTGTTTGCTAGCCGCGCTTACTGATTCACATAAAGAAGTAATGTGGCAATATATTTTATTCTTAAGTAAAACGTGTCTTAAATAATCAAATAGTTTTAGTAAATTGGAACGTAAAACAGGGGATTTTGCGCAATATGAAATGTCACTTTGACATCTACGCAGATTTCCAATTCAAGTAATTTCCCGCGAAATATTTTCTATGCATTGTTTTTGTTTACTGTTTTACTATTTGTGCAATAACTAATGTAAATTCACAAGATCGATCTCGTAATGAAGTCAAATGGAAGTGTTTTAATATCCTCAACTCGTAAAAAGAAAAATGTACGTTTTCCTATTTATAATTATTTAAAACAAAAGAATTTTATTATTACGAAACTAAATATCAGAACATTACATCAATAACTTGAACCTTTCCATTCTAATATTAACACATCATCGTGGGTATGAAAAGAGAAAAAAGAAGTATAAAAGAGAAGTTTAAATAATCGTTAATGTATTTCAGATCCTCCAAAAGCGCCCAGCAAACCCACAATTGTCGACTATGATAACATGTCCGTAACATTGAATTGGGAGCCGCCGACAGACAACGGTGGCCGCCCAGTGCTCGGATATGTTATTGAGATGAAGGACAAATTCTCGCCTGATTGGATTGAGGTAACTTGACCGACATCTATTTATTAGTTTCGTTGCAGGTAATTATTAGCTGAGCTCCGCGGTTTCACCCGCATATACAACCTGTTCCCGTAGGATTTTCGGGATAAAAACTATCCTATTTCATTCCTGGGGTTTCAAAGTATCTCTGTATAAAATGTCATCCAAATTGGTCTTGTGATTTCGGAGCTTAAACAATACAAGTAAACAAAGAAATATTTCCTTTTTTAAATATTAGTAAAGACAAAGAACGCGGCTCAGATAAGCTCAGTTACTCGGTCCTTGGAGATAATGCAGTATTCTAATTGGGAAAAAAAAAATTGGTCTTGTAATTTTCTTATTAATTGTTTACAAAAGCATAAATTTATCTTCCTATTTTTTAATACATATAAGATAATATAAACAAACTAAACTTAAATATAATTTTTAAGTACTTATAGAAATTTATAAATAACAAGTTCTTGATTGAATGGCATAATATACAAAACTACAAAATTATCTAAAATAAATTCAAAATGTAATTAGTAATATTTGAATTTTATCTTTTCTGTTACTATCTGTGTTTTGCCATGGAATTGAATAGAAATTAATCTTCCCAATTTTATTATCAGGTCCGCAAAACAGAAGACACCAAGACCGAAGCTAAGGTGGAAGGTCTGAAGGAGAAGATGATCTACCAGTTCCGAGTGAAGGCTTACAATAAGGCTGGTGTCGGTGACGCTTCAGAGCCTACTGACAACCACCTCTGCAAACATAGGAACTGTAAGTTTATTTGAAATATTTTATTTATGATGTTTTATATCAATGATAGGTTGTGGTATGATAGCCATCAAGAAAAAGGAAAATTTTGAAATCTTCTAAGGAAATTGTTGCTTCAATAAAAGCTATTAATTTAGAGATTAATGAAAACACTTTATGCACTAACTAGATTATAATTTTATAAAACTCGTACCTAATTAATATTAAAAATAAAGATAAATGCCTTTTAGTAAAAAGGCCACCAGTAGTACAACATATTTCTACTTCCTATTGTTTAAAAATTTTGTTCAATAGAATATAAAAAAAATATTGTTTATACAGAATTGCTATTGTAGGACCTTAACATCGATAAAAAAACTTGAGCGGATATTTAAAGTGCAGAAAACTTAATTTATCATAATATTGATTTGCTATATAATATAAAAGTGTATATTAAATGTGTTTACTATACTTTCTGTTTTGTATAACAATGTCGAAGGTAATAATTTTGGGTAATTAAGCCCCAATTTTAGAGACTTTTTACTCAAGGAAATTTGATAAGAGAACTTATCTTATATGAACAATTAATTTGAATGTATAAAAATCAAACCCTGTTTTAAAATGAACATTAATTTCCAGTGAAACCGCGCATCGAACGCAGCACATTCAAGTCTGTGATCATCAAGGCGGGTCGCACGCACAAGTGGTCCGTCGATGTGATCGGTGAACCCCCGCCGGAGATGACATGGTATGTGATCTTAGATATTTTTAGATAGAGTGATAGATAGAAAATACTTTATTGCACACAATCATGACATATAGAGAAAAGTTGATAAAGAAAACATGTACAAGAGGCGGCCTTATGAAAGCGCTTTCTTCCAGGCTTCCTGACATAAAATATTGAAAATAAAGAAAAGCATTCATACTGTGGTATTTACTATTAATAGATCGTGTATATAAAATTTGAGAATTTATTCCAAAAATTTACAAAAAAAATTGTCTTGTGATGTTTTCAGACTTGTAAAAACGCTGGCACAGAAATAGTTAGCAAATATTAAAAAACTGATAAGGAATTAAAAAAAAAGATATAAGGCTTCTGATTTATGTAAGAAGTAAGGGATGTAGGGAATAAAAATATTAATGAGAAGATGAGCATTATGAAAATAACATTAAATTATTTATTTAAATGATATTAAAAAAAATATATCAAAAAGCCAATGCTAGTTTTTAAACTGGCTTTTAAAAGACGACGGTTCTTTAAAATAAATTTATAAATAATTATTAATTATTCAAAAAGTTAATGCTAGGCCAGTTACAAAAATTGTACGCCCTCTATAGTACAGATTCATAACTAACATGACAACTACATCAGTCACTAGAGACCGCATGACCGAAGTACAGAGTATTACCGGCAGATGTCGCAGCGCTGTTTCTAACTCGCGCTATTGAAATGTTTTCCTAAACGCGTATAAGGTTCGGGCCAACGATAGTCAAGCATACTTACCTGGCGTAGGGGACACCGTGATCAGGAAGGCGGTTCCCCCAGAGCGAGGCCCCTCCATTGCACTGCGGCGGCGTTGACCTCTGCGATTATCCCTAATGTGGATAACTCGGACGCGTAATTTTTGGTAGTGGGGACTGCGTACGCGCCGTCCCCCCCTTTAAAGAAATTAGAATACAATATAGTAGTTCCTTCACTCAATGTCAAAAGAGGCAACTGGAAACATTGAAAATTATATGGTCTGAATTGAACATTCCCAAGTATTGTTTTATGTACACTGTACACTAACACTATAATATATATTATAGCGATACCTAGTGATAGTGGTAACTCTGAAGATATATCTGCACTTATGTTGAAAATTATAAGTAGTCTATTAGTTCTTTCCACATGTATTATTTTTAGAACTTAATATTAACCTATTTTTCACTTTATATTAACACAGCCCGAGCGTGTTAAATAACAAATGTTGTTTCACACCTATTATTAGCAAGTACGATAGGAAATATGTATTGTTTTACATACTTTGTATCAAAATTGTTATAATATAAATGATTATAATCTACTATCTAGTATTCCCAAGAATTGTTCTATGTACATTGTATACTATAGAGTGATACCTGGTGATAACTCTGAAAAAATATCTGCACTTATGTTAAAGGTTACAAATAGCCTATTAGTTCTTTCCATATGTGTTATTTTAAGAACTTAATATTAACATATTTTATCACTTTATATTGACACAGCCCGAGCATGTTAAATAAAAGCTGTGTCACACCTATTATTAGCAAATAGGCTAGGAAATATCTATTGTTCTATATACTTCATATCAAAAATTTTAGCCTATAAGCTTTTGGTTGTGCCAATATAAAATAATTAAAGAACCCATGCAAATAAAATTAGTTGTAAAAGCACTTCGAACACCACTGGTTTTAAGAAATAAAACTTTTGACTTATTTCGTGAAATATTCTCCCTTATTAAAAGTATACAATTCTCAATGTCAAGTAATGTGATGAATTTTAACAGATTATAATTAATGAAGTATTTTTGGTTAGTTCTGTTTAAAAAAAGCTTAAGGGTTGACCAAGTTTCGTAACTCACATGGCTAGCCACTAGATGTCGCTATATTCTCTTAAACCGCGCTTTCAAAATGATTTGCTAAACGCGTATAAGGTTCGGGCCAACGATAGCAAAGCATACTTACCTGGCGTAGGGGACACCGTGATCAGGAAGGCGGTTCCCCCAGAGCGAGGCCCCTCCATTGCACTGCGGCGGGGTTGACCTCTGCGATTATCCCTAATGTGGATAACTCGGACGCGTAATTTTTGGTAGTGGGGACTGCGTACGCGCCGTCCCCCCATAAAATAAAAACAGCAATGACTACTTTAGCTGTACTTATGTTTTATGCATGCTTTAGTGGAATGCTATGAATCTATTAGTATGCCTTAAAACTAGTTGTAATTCCATAGGATTCTTTTCATTAAATTAATTAATAATAAATAATAATACATTGTATTATACAGAAACATCCTGGTTCTTCAATAAGGACCTAAAGTCCTTATTACCAAATGTGTACCTCTATTCAAACTGCCATGATTTAAATAGTTATAATAAAGATGAGATACTTTATATTAATTAAAAAAAATAATGTAATAAACGAAATATAAATATATTTGTTAAGAAGTGAAATAAAATAGCTTTAGTCAAACAGTATAAAATGATTACGCTATAAAAAACATGCTTAGGTCATGATTATTACTAATCGTAGAGAATCAGTGGATCCCAAACTAAGTAACACACTTGTATCTTGGGACTCTTGAGTTAGTAGAATAACTTTTTAAAAATGAATATACTTTCTTCAAATCAAGTGACAGTATTTATAATGGAAGATATGGTACTATAATATCTTCTCACTTCCTAAAGATTAGTAGGTACAATTTATACAATTTAAAGTTTAAACTTTTGTCAAACACGATTATTATTGAGTATGATTGATATATGCCTTCTATGAATTTTTTTTTGACATTTTCTATATTGTATCTGCAAGTCTACCTGTCAATGGAATTTGATAAGAAGAGTCAAATAGGTCTTCTTATCATAGTCTACTTATCAAATGGCACCCCATGTCAATAGTTTTTCATTATCCAAATTAGGCGGGTTACAGTCTGAACAGAATATGATCATTTTCAGATGCGACTTACCAGAAAAAAGATTTGTTTTCAAATTTAAGATTTTAACTGATGATTTTAAAGTATTTCTAGAATCTTAAGAATGATATGTTATTATCTCACTACATATTTGATTCCAATCTATCGAATTCGTCCTGACTGTAATGTTAGTTTTTTATGAATAAAAAAAAAATCAAAAATAACTTGTTAGCCACTATTCTGACAAAATATAATTTTAAACGCGGTTTGTTATACATTATTTTACATTATTATTTAACCCGACGTTTCGGTCACTTTACGGCTAGCGTAGTCGCTGTAAAGTATTTTATTAAATATGGAAAGTACTCACCTAAAACAAACACAAGATGATACATATAATGTTATACCCCAGGTCATGGCGCGAGAACATAAAGCTGGTGAACACCGAGCGCATCAAGATCGAGAACCAGGAGTACCACACGGACTTCACGATCGTGAGCGCGGTGCGGCGCGACACCGGCAAGTACACGCTGCGAGTGGAGAACTGCAACGGCTTCGATGAAGAGACGGTGGAGTTGACTGTGCTGAGCAAGCCCAGCTCGCCTAAAGGTTAGTTAGTTACTTTGGTTTACATAACCCCAGGTTAGCTAAGGTTATGGAAGGATGTAGTACATAAGGATAGTGAATATTAAGTACACGCTGCGAGTGAAAAACTGCAATGGCTTTGATCAAAAGACGGTGGAACTGACCTTGAGCCCAGGGGTTTATTTATGGGTTCATTACTATTACTGAACTAAATGTTTGGTATTAATTCATGGCTGGTCCAACCAGCATCTATCTGATGTTCATACTATATAATATAGTATGAACATCTTTTTAAAGCTTATTACCTACTGTTTTCACTAAAATAAGTTAATCTTAAATTTAAAGTCAATAAATAATGTTGAGTGAATAAGTATTAAAAATATATTGTTTTCTTATTTTAAATGACAATTCAGAAAACTATAAAAATAATGTAAAAAGCCAACATCACGCGGTGTTCCCAAGCGGTCACCCATCTAAGTACTGACCGCGCCCGACGTTGCTTAACTTCGGTGATCGGACGAGAACCGGTGTATTCAACGTGGTATGGACGTTGGCGATTGTAATGCTCAAATTATTAGAGTAATAAATAAAAATTCAATACAATTTGTGGTTATTAATGTACAGAATCATAAATGATATCAAATTATCAACAACTAATAGATGCCAAAGACTGTTTGATTTTTATTATGATATTTATACTTATTTATTTTATCAATATAGTATAATAATGTAATAAAAAAATACAACCACTCAACCAAACATGCATTACAGATGGATTACAGTGCTTCTTTATCTTGTATAGTTCTCGACGTTATGTTACTACTAATATATTTCTATTAAAATTACTTATTCAGAAACTTAAAAATTCTCCTTACTACTCAGGACCGTTGGAAGTCACGGATGTGCACGCAGAAGGCTGCAAGGTGAAATGGGAGAAACCTGAAGATGACGGTGGTTCTCCGGTCAAGGAGTACGAGGTGGAGAAGATGGACCTGGCCACCGGCAAGTGGGTGCGCGTCGGCAGGTATGTAACCCTTAGGCAGATGGCACATTGAACACTAATATAAATAAATATGGGACGTTTAACACTACGCCATCTAGTGCCAAACTAAGCGAAGCTTGTACTATGGAAACTAGGTAATTAATTGACATATTGATAGAAAAATCCCTATTTGTTAGTCTTTCAAATATTTACGGAAATAAAATAATTAATGGACTTGAAGTCATGGTGAATTAAATTAATACATATTTTAATGTTCATATAGGAAACATTAGAACATAGGAAACTTCATAAATTATGCGTTTTGAATGTTTTTGATGACAAATAGTTAGACAGTCAACTATTGTCTTGATTCATCTTTTAAACTAAATCATCACTCAAACCAAATCTTAGATTGAAATGATATTATACTTATGTAAAAAGCCACTTTGTTTAAGATTTGTCTAGTTTTATTAAAAAAAAAACTAAAAAGCAGGGAAGAAAAATAAATCTCGTAAGTCATACATTTTTTCGTATATTATGTAAAAGCTTTTGTTTGTATAAACTCCACATTTAAATATAAATTATTTCCTGACTAAAAAATGTTGTCATTTCTCTACAGGGTTGCCGGAGACAAGAAACCCCTCGAGATGGAGATCACTGGCCTGGAGCCTGGCCACCAGTACAAGTTCCGAGTCACCGCAGTCAATGATGAGGGTGATTCTGAACCCCTGGAGACGGAGAAGGCGGTGCTTGCTAAGAATCCCTTCGGTAAGATGAGTTTTAAATTTAAATTTTTTTTTCTTGAATTACAAACAAAGTTTTGATCTTTATAATATTAGTGTAGAATAAAAATGTAATAATTTATATTAAACATTTAAGTGTGTAGGAGTTATGACAAGATTTGTATGATAAATAATAAGGATTTGGTTGTTAGTTTTAAAACATTTTCCGCTCATATAAGTAAAAATAAATAATAAGCTCTGAAAATTTAGTCAAATTTAGAGATGATAAAAAAATCATCGACTTTTATTGGTACATAATAGAATTAAAATTATAGAATGGGCAAAAGGGCCAACATCACGCGGTGTTCCCAAGCGGTCACCCATCTAAGTACTGACCGCGCCCGACGTTGCTTAACTTCGGTGATCGGACGAGAACCGGTGTATTCAACGTGGTATGGACGTTGGCGATAGTTGTTCATAAGTTGTGGATCGTATAATTTTTTAAATAATAATTTATAAAAAAAACATATAAGCCAATCTAGAAAGCTATCTTCTGTTAGTTTTTCGCAGAACAAAAATTGTTTGAACAATATAGCGATTATAAAATGTTAGCCCTTCTCGTATATCTTGAAATTTTAAAAGATTATGTATTTAAAAAAAAATGCTATATCTCACTTACGAGGTTTGTTATGTGTTTAGACGTCCTAGTGTTAGCGGGGAGGATGATTTCTCGTTTCAATGGGACGCATCAATGGGGGAGGAGGAGAAGTAATGAAGTCCTCGCGACGTCGCTCTATACTCCTCTGCTCTATATAATAAATAATTATTCGTCCTAAATCAGTATCTCTTTACCAGATGTCGCCGACAAGCCCGGCAACGTCACAGTCGCGGATCACGACAACCAAAGTGCTGAGATCAAATGGGAGCCGCCCAAGAACGACGGCGGCGCGCCCATACAGAAGTACATCATACAGAAGCGGCCCAAGGGGGGAGACTGGGAGAACGCCGCTGAGGTAAGGGGTTCTACTTAATCTATACATATAAAACTCAAGTTGACTGACTTGCAAAATTCACAACATGTGCTGAATGCCTTCAATCTGGCAGATTGAAGACATAGATAAAAAAAAGTTGACTGACTGATTGACAGTGATTACTTAAATCTGTACATATAAAACTGAAAGGTGACTGACTCATAGTGATCTATCAACGTACAAACGCTGGACGGATCGGGCCGAAATTTGGAAGGTAAATGCTATGACAATGTAGGTTTCTTTTTTTTAATTTATTGCCATATAAACATTAATTGAACTTATATGTTATAATTTACATCACATAAACCACTCAGGTTTGTACAGATGCAAAAGAATAGTCTACTATAGAATAGTCTGTCAATTAAAAACTCCCATTATCACAAAATTACAAGTAATGTTGACTAGTATACTATACAAGTAAAAGCCCCTTTAAATAAATAAAAAAAAGTAATTAAACATGAGATTCACTTGTAAGAGTCAAAATAGATCACTTAACATCAAATACTTTCGCTCAAAAAAAATTTTTTTTTTCATTAATAGAAAGTCTTATTAATTACTTTATTCCTCAGGTGCCCGGTTCAGCCACCAGCGGCAAAGTGGAGGGCCTGCCCGAGGGCGGTGAGTTCGAGTTCCGCGTGATCGCCGTCAACAAGGCGGGACCTTCGGAGGCCTCGGAGCCCACTGAGATGACCACTATCAGACATAAGGCTTGTGAGTACTTATAATATATTTAATGACTGGTAGGCTAACCTATTTTTAATCAAAATTATATTTTCAGGTAGTAAAAATGTAAACACAAAAAATTTCAAGTTTAAAAACGCTTCATTATTATTTGTTAGTATTAAAAGTTTTTTTTGGTATCCTTGGACCGTATACTTGATATTGTATTTGACTGTATTGTCACTTCTTGAGGGACATGCATTTTTGGAAATTTAGAATTAGTCTTTTTCACATTTATTTATAAACTTTATTTAATTTACTACCCGATTCGAACAATCATCATCAGGTACTGGACTGTGTAAAAAATATTTAACCCTATTGATTGGTCTTTGATTTTGATCTTATGTTAAATTCTGCGAAGTTTCAACAGCAGTAGTTAGCTAGAGTTTTTCTCGAGCAGTGACCCCACAGTGTTTTCAGGAAATTTATAAACATTGCGTATAGACTCTGTGTATAAAAAAAAACTTATTTACTTTCAGTGAAACCCCGCATCGACCGCACCAACTTGAAGGCGGTTGCAGTCCGCGCGGGCAAACCGATCTTCTTCGATGTCAACGTAAGAGGAGAGCCTGCACCTAAGGTGCAATGGTTCCGCAAGTGGAAGGACGTCGAGACGGAGGTTTGATGCTAAAAAAATATGTCAAATACATTTTTAATTTTATAATATGTAACCTTTTTGTTAGCGTTAATCAGTCAATCAAGTCTAATGGTTTCTTACTTTGACAAGCTATTGTTTCATAATCCCACTTCTGATGTGATAAAATCAACCATAATAATTTTTATTTATATCAAACTTAAAACTTCCTCAAAGACAATAGAGGATATTTAATCAGAAATTATATATAAGGTGTTACATAGCTAGCATTTCATTTGTTTACATCATTTGTTTTATATTCAAAACATGTACCGTACACGTAAAAAATAATGAAAAGGGTCGGCGATACTTTGTTAATTTAAACATTGTTAATTACATTTACAATACTCACTTTAACATTCAATTTTTAGGTGACAGAAAACGTCATCAACGTCGATTACAACACGAAACTGGACATCAAAGACTCAGTCCGTGCCATGACCGGCACCTACCGCATCCTAGCCACCAACCAACACGGCAAGGATGAAGCCGAAGTCGAGATCACTGTGCTGTCCTCACCAAGCAAGCCTCAAGGACCTTTGAAGGTCGCTGATGTCACCAAGAACGGCTGCAAACTGTCCTGGAAGAAACCTGAGGATGATGGAGGTAAGATATAAACTTCTATCATCAGTAATATACTGCAAGGATGAAGCCCAGGTGGAGATCACTGTGTTATCTTCACCGAGCAAGCCTCAAGGACCTTTGAAGGTCGCTGATGTCACCAAGAACGGCTGCAAACTGTCCTGGAAGAAACCTGAGGATGATGGAGGTAAGATATTAATTACTATAATCAGTAATATACGGCAAGGATGAAGCCGAGGTGGAGATCATAGAACTGTCTTCACCGAGCAAGCCAGAAATATTAGAATTGGTGGACCGAGCAATCGCTAAATCCGGGATTATTGGATCCCATATTAATTTATGAATACAGCTTTGAAAAAGTAATAGTGAAGCTTAGTATTAATACAGCCTTAAAAATGTACTTTTAATCCTTAAAACTTAGATTTAATGCTGTGAAAGGTATATAAACACCATAGTGACTGCAAAACCAGTCAATTTTTAGGAATTAATTCTGAATTTTCTCGTCTTGACAATATCTAAAAAATAAAGAGAATTTTGCTACTTTTTTCATACTTGTACGCCAAAAAAGTCACTGATATTCTTGCATGTGTCGGAAATTAACAAAATTTCGGTAATTAATAAAGTTTCTAATGTAATTTATTTCCTCAGGCAAGCCAGTAACCGGCTACGTAGTGGAGAAGCTCAACAAGGCCACCGGCCGCTGGGTGCCGGTCGGCAAGACTGACGACACCGAGATGGAGATCAAGGGTCTGCAGGAGGGCGAGGAGTACGAGTTCAGGGTCAAGGCAGTGAACGAGGAGGGAGAGTCTGAGCCTTTGAAGACTGACCACTCTATTGTCGCTAAGAATCCTTATGGTGAGTGTGAACAGCAATAAAGTTAAAGAGAAATTTTCCTTAATTAAGAGTTATAGTTAGACCATATGCTCATACTTGGTAAATTGTTGATTGAGGAACTAGAAATTCTTGTAGAGATGGGAACAGTAATAAAGTTAAAGAGAAATGTTTTTCTTTGATTAAGAGTTATAGTTAGACCATATGCTCATACTAGGTAAAATATTGGTTGAGGAACTAGAAATTCTTGTAGAGATTTTAAATAAATTTCTTGTCCGACTAAAGTGGGTAAATGTAGTTTTTTATATTAATTGTTTAAAGTAACAAAACGAACCTGAAAATAACTTTAGAATATCATTTTTATTTAAAAAAATTATAACATGGTACTTTCTTGTGTTTGTTTTAAAGTGAATACTTTCCATATTAAATAAAATACTTTTTAGAGGATTTTAATAATAAACCGCGTTTAAAGGTACTTTATTTATATGGAATAACATAATCCTTGAGTTTTTGAGACTCATAGGCACTTATGCTAACGTGAATTTAAAGCGTGATACTTGAATTTGATATTTAGTTGTTAAACTTCATAGGTACATAGTACACTTAAAGAATGTACAATAAGAAATACGACATATCCATTCTGTTAAAAAAAATATACATTATTAAAGTTTATATGGAATTACAATAATTCATAAAATTATTTAAATTGTACATTACAAACAATTATATATTACATAGATTAATCTATATATATAAAAATGAATTGCTGTTAGTCTCGCTAAAACTCGAGAACGGCTGAACGGATTTATCTTATCTTGGTCTTGAATTATTCGTGGAGGTCTAGGAAAGGTTTAAAAGGTGAGCAAAATTCGAATAATTAGCGGGACCACGCGAGCGAAGCCGTGTACGGAAAGCTAGTTAAAATAATAATTATACAATGTACTACTAATATAAACTTTTTTAAATTCCCCAGACATCCCCGGCAAACCATCTGTCCCGACTATCGAGGACTGGGACGTAGACCGTGTAGACCTCAAGTGGGAGGCGCCCAAGAACAACGGGGGCGCTCCCATCACTGGATACATTATTGAGAAGAAGGACAAGTACGGGCACTGGCAAGAGGCGCTTGTTACTACGGTGAGTCTGGCTAGGAGGATAAATTATTAATTATAGTTTGAGAAAAATAAAACATGAGAAATAGGGTATGACTCTACGATGAAAAGCCGCCTCTTCCTCATAATAGATACATATATGGAAATAGTGACATATAGATATTATAGAATAGACATACTTACATATTTTTTTTATTCAAGGATTTTTTATAAATATTCTTAGTTTTATTACAGCCTTCCAAGTTCAGAAATGAAACAGAGTTTGTAATTCATTGAAATTTTACATTATAATTTTCTATTGTCTGGGTGTTAATGTATCTATACTATGTATGTTTTTCCAAAAAAAAAAAAAAAAAAAAACATACAATTAATAATGTCTTAAAAAACATAAAAAATAATCAAGTATGTCTATGAATCATCTATATCCTATTAAACAAGCTTTGCTTAGTTTCCGACGAGATAGCGCATCAAATATCTATTTATTTTTGCATGTTACATACTAATCCCTATGTAAAACTTTACAGTTGTTTTAATTGTCATTTCACAGACGCCAGAATGTAAAGCCCGCGTGCCCGAGCTGAAGGAAGGCAACACTTACCAGTTCCGAGTGCGAGCCGTCAACAAGGCGGGGCCCGGGGAGCCCGGCGAGCCCACGCAACCGCACCTGGCTAAGGCTAGATTCTGTGAGTTTGTTTGTCTGTATGTATGGAAATGTTGGGCCGTTATGAGACATGTAATTTTGTTTATTTTAATTTTTGGAAAAATTGCAGTAGATTAGAATGTTTTACATTAACATATCGCATATATATTTTTACTACGTATCGTCATATTATTGACAATTTAAGACAAGCTTTATATTGTTATTAAAAACTGGTTTATATACAAAACTTTGACTTTTGAAAGAAGAGTGGGTATCGAAATAAGACGTCAGTGAAATAATCTTCAAATCAGTAATAACAAAATTTAGGTCTGCAATGATGTGCAGTAATTTTGTAATTTTTTAGAAACTCGTGTAGAAATATATATATAATATGCACACATCTAAATTATTCTAGTCCCCCAAATAACAATTGACATTCACATGTGCCGAGAAATCAAGCAACCTTTAGATGTACGACAGGGCAATATCAATATCAATATAACATAAAATGGGTTCCGTTTTTCGCCATTTCGCTAAGGAACCCCAAAAACGAAACCAATGTATCAACCTTAAACACGCTTACAGTGAAACCGCACATCAACCGCGACAAGATGGTGGCGATCCGCGTGCGCGCGGGCACCACCATCAAGCTGGACGTCGACATCCGAGGCGAACCGCCGCCGACCAAGACTTGGACGTTCGCTAACAAGGTGAGCACGTTACATTGTTATATCAGTTGAGTGTCAGTGAAACACATCGACCGGACAAGATGGTGGCGATCCGGCACCAACTCAACTTCACTCAACCTCTGTCAACGAAAATGTACATTCTGAGTCCGAATAAAACTCTACTAACTCACGTTCAATCACATTAAAAAAATTTCGATGAAGAAAATTTAACACCTCCATCCGTAATTTGTTGAATTTTAATTTTAGTTTATCTTTGTGTCAGATGTATTATTTATATCATCTTGATGTTTACATATAATAAATAACTTATCACATTCCAAACATATTTGGATCGATTTAATTAAGCCATAACTATAAATCATTTGATGACCCACAATCTGGACTATCCTAACTATTTTTATAATTTCATAATAATGTGAAATTTGGAAAATTCGAAAATACGTAAGAGCCAGCCACTAAATAACATGTTAAAACCTATACTCTTCTTCCAGGTCATCGAGACCAGTCCAGGTTTCAAGCTAGAGAACGAGGACTACAACACGAAGCTGCAGATCTTCGAGTCCTCGTGGAAGAACACCGGCATTTACACGCTCAAGGCTGAGAACGACTCCGGAGTTGATGAGGCTACTGTGGAGATTACTGTTCTTGGTTAGTATTATAGCCTAGTAAGGGGTGGTCCATTAATAACGTAAGGATTTTTTTTGACTTTTTTACTTTCCCTCCCACTCTCTAAACTAATCTAATATTACGTGTATTCTTGCTGTATAACGTATACGCGATCAGAAAAGTGTATTGTAACGATAGGTACTTTTTGTTTAAGTATGTAGTAAATACACGTGATAAAATACACGATTACGACACGGATTACTACATCCCCCCTCCCCTTTGTGATATTTCGTGATTTTATATAGACCCCCCTCCCTTTTCGAACCTCACGCGATTAATGGACGGTCCCTAAGACTTATTCTTGGTCATCGATATTAGATAACAAAGTAGTGCACTGAGATTGTTTTCAATTATGTTAACACTTTTAAAACTATCCTTAGACAGACTTCAGTATTAAAATTAAACTTAGGAAAATTATCAAGATTAAATTTTGTAAAAAAAAGTAAACAGTATCAAAATTAAATTTTGCGTACAAAATGTCAATTAATATACCTTGTACTTGGTTTATATCCCCAAACTTTAATGTTCATGTTGTCCTATATTTCGAAAAGGAGTGCAAGTTTTGTGTACATATTTTTATTGCGAATTTTATTAAACATTTCCCCGTCTTCAGACAAGCCAGGCAAGCCAGAAGGTCCGCTGGAAGTATCCGACGTGCACGCGGAACACGTAAAACTATCCTGGAACAAGCCCAAGCACACCGGCGGCCTGCCGCTCAGCGCGTACATCGTGGAGAAGATGGACACCGTCACCGGCAAGTGGTCGCCGGCCGGTACTATCGACCCTGACGTCACTGAGGCCACTGTTACTGGTGAGTGTTACTATCCAAAAAATATAGGTTAAGAGCGTATACAGTGTCTTGTTGTAGTTAAAAGTTTTTTGGATTTTTGTAGTTATTGAAGCGTGTTAAAAATCATATGGATAGAAACCTTGTTACTTTTAATGTACTCCTACAGAACATTTAATGAAAGAGACATTTTCTAATTTTCGTAGTCAAGCAGATTTTCAAATATACCTTAGACGAAAGATCTATTGAATGAACCAAATTACGCTTATATGTAATTTAAATGTTGTAAGCAATTATTAGTCTATTGCGCCGGAGAGTGTTAGTTCGATCCCCACGGGTAGAAAATTATGATGTGGTTATTCATCTATAGTTTGTATGTATTTACAAAAAAAAAAGTATGTTTAAGTATGTCTATGAGTTATTTAGTTTCCATAGTACAAGCTTTATTTAGTTTGGGATTAGATGACGTTGTTTTAAATTTCCTTAAATATTTATTTATTCTCGATGTTATTCCCAGGTCTCGAACCCGGCCACACCTACCAGTTCCGCGTCAAAGCCCTCAACGAGGAAGGCGAGTCAGAACCGCTGGAAACCGACCACGGCATCCTCGCCAAGAACCCGTACGACGTGCCAGCGCCTCCAGGTCTGCCTGACATCGTGGACTGGGACGAGAAGTCCGTGAAGCTCAAGTGGGAGCCGCCCATCAGGGACAATGGGGCGCCCATCACTGGATATATCATTGAGGCTATGGATAGGGATCGTGGAGAATTTGTTAAGGTCTGTTTATTTAGTAATTTAGAAAAGATTCATATATTCATAGGGTAATGAAATAGAAATAATACCATAGATTCAAGGTATAGGTTACGGTAGCTGACTATGAAATACTCGTAGTTTAATAGGGTGTAGCTTAAGGAATATACTAAAAAAAAATAATCATATTTATATATTAAATCCAAAAGAAATTTTCTATGTTTTTAAATTAATGAATTTAAACCTTACCATACAAATGTAGTGTTACTCCTAATACATGCTGATCCGATAAATGGTATTTATACTGCAGGAATGTTTTGTTTAGTTTACAAAACATCACTGTAATTGTCATTTTTTTCAATTTAATAATACAATGCAGCATAACAAACTACTTGGATTTCAGTAACCACTAAGGTGCTAAAAATGAATATGTGATAATTAAACATTTTTTTTGTTTCCAAGATGGCGGAGGTGCACGGCAACGTGTGCCAAGGCACAGTGCCGAAGCTGGAGGAGGGCAACCAGTACCAGTTCCGCGTGCGCGCCGTCAACAAGGCGGGCCAGTCCGAGCCCTCGGAGAACACCAACTGGCACACCGCTAAACCGAGATTCTGTGAGTATACAAGGGAAAAAGGAGGTGAAAAGGTGATAGAAAGTTATCGATTAGTATTCAGAATAATCCTCAATCTCATAAGGTGCCGCTAAAGCTAGCGTTTGGCAATGTCATCATTGAATCCCATACATTGAGCATTTTATTCTATTTGATTGCATTAATATTTGTGCCATTCATTTTGGGCCCCAACTCACAATGAGTGAGAATTAATTTACTACTACTACGACTACCAAAAGTAGATCTTTATAATATTTTTTCATAAAAGAAAATGATAACTACTGCAAACTATAAAACTGTTAATGTGGCCAAATCTATAAATCACAACCTTTATGGTGAGAAATTCATTCACATTAACGGAGGAAATTTAAGTCCCAAAGTCCAAGTAAAGGGATGTATGTGACGTATAGATAAGTCGACAGTATTACAGTCTACCGAGAACAACTAGAAAAATTTGGAGAGCAAAAACTTACTTTTTATAAATGTTACCATTTTAACACCTATCAAAAACGCGTCTTTATATTACTTCCAGTGAAACCGCGCATCGACCGCACCAACCTCAACCCGATCACCGTGAAAGCCGGTCTACCGGTCTCCCTGGACGTCAAGGTCTTCGGAGAACCGCCAGCCACCGTGACCTGGCACTTCAACGGCCAGGAGCTCGCCAACAAAGACAACCTGGAGATCATCAACGTGGACTACAACACCAAGTTCCTGATGACGAAGAGCAAGCGGGCCAACAGCGGCAAGTATGTGATCAAGGCCAAGAATGAAGTTGGAGAAGATGAAGCGGAGGTTGAGATTATTATTGTTGGTGAGTTGACATTTTTTTTGTATAAATTTAATTTTTGTGTCCTTGAAAAAGTAACTTTTTTATACTAGGATAGACAAATGATAGGCAAATATAGTAAAGGCTAAGTCTAAAACATATTATTATTGTAAAATAAGTTAGTATAAAGATTGTTTATAAAGTCATTGTATAATGCATAAATGAAGTGGTCGCTGGCTTGTGATGCACGGAAAACTGAAAGAACTTATGATTGTATCATTCGCAAATATTTGTAATTAGTTAAGTTGTAATAATAAATAAATAAATAAACATGGAATGCGAAACGCGGCCTAGGGTGGTGCATTCTTGCCTAGTAAAAGCCTATTCACATTTGCATTTCAATCTGGGAATGTTGTGTCATAAACACATGCATCAAAATGTATAGTGCACTGCTTACTAAAGTAATATCTAAAATGTAAATTTGGCAATGATTTTAAATCAATTATGTTAATATAGCCAAAATATTTTTTTATAATACCGTATCTCTTTGTAATTTTTTATTGCTGAATAAATGTCTTTTTCTTTTCTAATAAAAAAAAAATAGTACTTTTACATGTATTTTAAATTCAACCTTCATGAATGATGAAAGATGTAATTTTTTTTTAATTATTGAAAAGAGAAGCATTTACCCAGTGATGATGATGATGATGATGGTGATGAAGTATTAACATTACAGACTCCAATTAAATAAAAAAGAAATTAAATTAAATATTTACATTTACACAATTTGCAGGCAAGCCGTCGAAACCGAAGGGTCCTCTGGAAGTATCAGACGTGACCAAGAACAGCTGCACGCTCACCTGGCAGAAGCCGGAGGACGACGGCGGCTCGCCCATCGAGTACTATGAGATTGAGAAACTGGATCCTCTCACTGGTAAGATTACTTAAATATATTTCCCGTTGTCATATCAAAACAAAGGTATCGACTACTCAAGTAAATTTTCTTTTGAATTATGTTGCTACTTTTAAAAGTTAAGTCGAGATGTTTATTTTCAAAATGAACCTTTAAAGCGATATTTACATAATTGAATATTTTAAGTGATATAAAATAATTTGAATGTTGATTGTTGATGTATAGAGTAGGTATTATGACGTATATAATAGATTGTCTTTTGTCTATTATATCACTCAAGTTTGATTTAATAGACAATAGACAATCTATTCTATACATAATAATATCTACTGTATAATCTTTTTAAACATTAATTTAGAGATTATTTTGTTATCTTTCTATCTTTTTTGTTTCTTTCTGGTGGGTCAAGAAAATGCCATGTATCAAGAGATCTAGATTGAAAATAAACATTGAATAAAAAAAATTCAAATATGGCTAAAATTGTATGAAACACAGAAATTTATAAGCTCTTTGGTTAGCTGTTATTAATAGCAATTTTGAACCTTATGACTTGAGTGACAATATCTTCCCCAGGTCAATGGATCCCATGTGGCACGGCCAAGGACTGCAAAGCCAACGTTGCTGGTCTGCAAGAAGGCAAGCCGTACAAGTTCCGCGTGAAGGCCGTCAACAAGGAGGGCGAGTCTGAGGAGCTGGAGACGGAGAAGACGATCATTGCTAAGAATCCGTTCGGTGTGTACATAAATAAACTATGTTTTGTGAAAATTGGGATGTTTTGGAGTCATTTTAAAGATTTATATTTTTATTTGTTTTATTTTATTCTGATGGCTTACAGCGGTTTTAATGTAAAGTAAATCTAACTTGTACTCATGTTCAAGCAAATAAATAAATGACATCTAGGAAATATTCTATATAATTTATAAGTTAATGGAATTTGTATTTAATTATAGTATTAATTAGATTTTAAGATTGATCATTCACTATAAAAGCATGACTTTTTTAAGAATATGAAGATTTTTTAATTTAATTACTTGATTTAAAGAAAAAATGTGTAATGGTTAATTCAATCGTAAAATAAATAATAATACATAAAAACTGACATATTTTCATTTAAAAATGTAGACATAAAAAGTAATCCGAGAATGCAACTAAAAAAATTTATCATTCGTGTAAATTCTAAAATCAACCAATTAGCTTTGGTTTTATCATTTCAATTATATTTACAATTTTAATGATACATAACTAATAATTAATTATCGTCCCCAGACGAGCCCGGCAAGCCCGGAAGACCAGAGCCCCGCAACTGGGACAAGGACTTCGTGGACCTGGAATGGTCCCCGCCCAAGGACGACGGCGGCGCGCCCATCACTGGCTACATCATTCAGAAGAGAGAGAAGGGTGGCAGGTTCGTAGCATATGCATCTTTAAATAAATCATACACTTATTTACTCACTTGAGGAATAATGTATAATGCAAATCTTTCTTTTTTATAAATAAATAATGACAAATAAAAAATAAGAGATTCACTAAATTTATATATTTAGACTATATTTTATGACCGACACATATTTTGAGCGTTATAACTTTTCGAGTTATGATGGCATCATCTCGATAGAAACGATTTTGCGAACCGGTGGTAACTTAAAATGACTATTCATAAGGACACATGAATATAAATATTTTCTATTCTATTTAATTAGATATAAATTTGAATGCTTATTATACTTTTGGACTGATTATTTTGGTTATTTTTGGACTGTAATTTACACACAACTATTTTGCAATACAATGAAATATAAATAAATAAATATTCTGGGACATTTAGTCCCAAACTAAGCAAAACCAATGTAAATATATAATACTATAGATAGATAAACACCCAGACAGTAGAAAATTACAATGTGCATCACATCATAATTTTCTAATAGTGAGGATTGAACCCACACCCCCCAAATGGACCATTGCCACATCCGCTGCGCCAATCGGGTACTCGAAAAAAAATTTATTTAGAAAGAAACATTTCCTTATTTTAACGAGCGAAACGATGTCTCAGAGTCGAGATGTTCTCTCTTTCTCTTCTAAAAATGATTTTGCCCTTTGTCTCTAGGTCGTGGACAGACTGCCTGCGCACGTCGGGCGAGCGGCCCACGGGGCGCGTGACGGACGTGGAGGAGGGCCACGAGTACCAGTTCCGCGTCATCGCGCTCAACAAGGCCGGGCCCGGCGAGCCCTCCGAGCCAAGCAAGTCCGTCATCGCTAAGCCTAGATTCCGTGAGTACTTTGACCACTTTATAGATAAATTCATCCACGAAAACGCGTCCTTCTCAATCGTTGCCTGTATATGTATGCAAGCTTCCGCTTGTGTGAAATTTTATAGGTACACACTCGTTACATGGGATAGGTATGCACACGCACACTAAAATAAATAGACTAATCAAGACAAAGTATTGCAATCATATTCCAAATTCAAAAATTGGTGGGGCGCGAGCTATACTATTTACAAGAACATGTAAAAAAATATTTGCAAAGAAAACTATTTGACTTTTTCCCCACTTGCCTCTTTCTAAATTATCATTGAATGATCCTCGTCTGTCTTTACATTTTGGCATGTAAAATTTGCCATACTTTAAACATAGCGTAAGTCTAAGAGTTCCTGAAGATTTCATCATTTTCAATATGTACTTTGTAGTGAGAAGAATGTTTTCTATCCGAAGATTCAACCAACTCCCCCTTCTGCCTTTTTCCCACTAGATTGGGTCTTCGGCACAATACTCCTTATTTATAGCAAACCTTCCTCACTACTCCAACATTATAAAACATTTTTCTAACATACTAATTTTCCGTGTATATTTCAGTGGCCCCACACATCGACCGCAAGAACTTGCAGAAACGCAAGGTCAAAGTGGGCCAGACCCTCAAATTCGAAGCAGACGTCAAGGGTGAACCCGAACCCACCATCACCTGGACCCGCAACGACCAGGTCCTCAAGGCTGACGAGAGGCTCAAGATCGAGAACCAGGACTACCACACCGACCTCACGCTGCAGAAGGTGCAACGAGCTGATGGTGGAAAGTATGTGGTGACCGCCAAGAACGATTCGGGAGTCGATAGTGTGGAGATTGAAGTCACGGTTGTGAGCAAGCCCTCCAAACCGAAGGGGCCTTTGAAGGTAAGTTTATTAAGGATATTTGCTTTATATGTAAATAACGTTTGACATTACTGAGTTTCATTGCAAAACCTTAGAAAAATAATACTATTAGAAAAACACACAAAAAAGACCTTATCTAAATTCCTGTTTTCTATATATTTAATATTTATTGCCTGATTTCCAAGTATCTGGATAAATATAGTATGTAAGCTTAAATTTAAATAGAAGTGTTACATAATTCTATGATTAAATAGTAGTCCTGGAATAAATAAATAGTTTACGATACCATGAAAGTCATCCCATCACTGAAATAAATTGTTATTCTAAATTGCATATTGTAATTTGTTACTTTTGCTTACATATTTCTAACTCGACATAAAAACCTATTTTAACAGGTGTCTGACGTAAAAGCGGACGGCTGCAAGCTTCAATGGGAAGCACCTGAAGATGATGGAGGTGAACCAATCGAAAGCTACGTCGTTGAACGTATGGACACGGAGACCGGACGCTGGGTGCCGGTCTGCACCACCAAGACCCCAGAGGCTGATGTCACTGGTCTCAATGAGGGCAAAGACTACATGTTCAGGGTGAAGGCTGTTAACCCTGAAGGGGAGAGTGAGCCGCTGGTGACGGAAACTGCCACCACTGCCAAGAATCCTTATGGTGAGTGTCTAAAAAATGACAATTTCTAGGTGTATTATGAATTTTTATCAAAACTGGGCTTCGATCGCAATAGCATATTTAGCTGGTAAGATTCATCCATATGACGACAGCGAACCAATCGAAAGCTACGTTGTTGAACGTATAAACACAAATTTCTTATGTAATAACTATTTTTACATTGACTAATCATATTTTATTTTTCTCGCCTACATGGATTTTAAAGAGGTAAATTGCATTTAATAAACTTCAGTGAAAATAATGAAATGCCTGAATTGTATTTAATAAATAAATCACTAAATTAAATATTATTTAATGTTTCGTAAAATTCTCTATCATTAGCTAACCACAAAGCCAAAAAAAAATATTTTTTCCATAAACTTTATTTTTTTTATTTCTCACCCAAAACGAATTACAGCAATAATATAAATTCTATTTCCATTCAGGCGAACCCGACGCCCCCGGCAAGCCCGAGCTCAAGGACTGGAGCGCGAACCACGCGGACCTCAAGTGGGAGAAGCCGGCGAACGACGGCGGCGCGCCCATCACCGCGTACATCGTGGAGAAGAAGGACCGCGACACCGGCAAGTGGGTGAAAGCTGTTGAGGTGAGGATACAATGTTACCTTGAGTTATAGATTAACATTTGTTTTTGTTTCTCTAAGGTCGGTAACGTTTTTAATGTGGAGAGGGAAATACTGAATAATATTATTTCTTAGGTCTTAATAATATTGATTCTTAGGTAGGTTAGAAATATATAAAAATAATACGAGTAGCACATGGAATATTATTTTGAGTTATAGTGTTAAATTTGTTTTGTAAGGTCGACGTTTTTAATGTAAAGAGTGAAATTAATTAATAATTTATGGTGGGCGTCAAATATTTTTGACTTAACATATGTATTAAAAAAATTACTCGTAGCACATGGGATATTATTTTAAGTTATAGTTTTAAATTTGTTTTGTTTCTCTAATGTCGGTAACGTTTTTAATGTTAAGAGGGAATTACTGAATTAAAAATGTACGGCGGATGCCAAATATTTTTTGACCTAACGAATATATAAACATATAAATGTATACTTTTATATGCTACCAAATTAATAAACTTACAAGAGTCGAAATATCTTGTTCCAGTTCTAGTGATTTTAACATTTTGTCTGTAATATTTTAGCATTTTCACTAATATTTTTACAATTTCATATCGTTTCTGCTGGTTTTCATTACAAACTAACTTGTTATCTATTTCCACGGTTTTTCTATATGAAAAAAATTACTACCTTTACAAGAAAACGATCATTACCCCCTTTTTACAATAATGTTATCCCTCCAGGTGCCCGGCCATAAAACAGAGGCCCGCGTGCCCGACCTCATCGAAGGCAAGACATACCAGTTCCGCGTGAAGGCCGTCAACAAGGCGGGCCCTGGAAAGGCCTCCGCGCCCACCGACAATCTACTCGCTAAGGACAGATTTGGTGAGTTTACTGTGAATATTTATGAAAAACGTGCACAATGTAACTATTTTTTTATTACATACTAGCTGTAACCCGCGGCTTCGCCCGTGTATTTTTATATTGGAACTTCTTTAACCTTTGATAATCAAGTGGACTACCGTCACTTAATTTGATATTAATTCTACCCTTCTTATTGATATCATAAATATTAAAGATTGTTTAGATGTCTATGTATCAATCCAGCCACAACTACTGAACTGATTTTGATTTATATACAATACAATGTAATTTATAATTGAAGTGTGTAAAATCTCTGTATAAATGTATGATTCGAAAGAAACCTTCTGAATTTATACACCCCTGTATTATGTATTGAAAATGGTCTTAGAAGTTATAAATTTCAAATTTAGTTGTGAAGTTTCTACTTTTCTTGATCTGTCTCTACCTTTCTCGGGATGATTTTAAAAAATATTTATTTATTTATTCGTAGAAAACTATAGTCTAAACCAATTCGTTAATAGACAGTTTACTTGCTATATAATATTTAAATAATAATTCGATTAGAATAAGATTTTAAGAACAAAGTGTCAAATTAATATGTGTCAATTGTGCACGTCATTTCAAAGTATTTTTATTACTTCTCACTAATATTTTTTTTTATTTCCAGCTCCACCAAAGATCGACCGCACCAACATGCGCGATCTCACCCTCAAAGCCGGACAGAACATCCGGCTGGACGTCAAGGTGTCCGGAGAACCGCCACCGACCAAGACCTGGTGAGTACACACCTTTACTTAATGGCTTACTAATGTCCAGTACTTAGAAAAATAAAGCGAGTCGTTTTACTTGCAGACAGTACAATATCTTAGGCGTAAGTCTAACGTACAGTACCTAGAAAAATAAAGCGAGTCGTTTTACTTGCAGACAGTACAATATCTTAGGCGTAAGTCTAACGTACAGTGCCTAGAAAAATAAAGCGAGTCGTTTTACTTGCAGACAGTACAATATCTTAGGCGTAAGTCTAACGTACAGTACCTAGAAAAATAAAGCGAGTCGTTTTACTTGCAGACAGTACAATATCTTAGGCGTAAGTCTAACGTACAGTACCTAGAAAAATAAAGCGAGTCGTTTTACTTGCGGTCAGTATAATATCCTAGGCGTAAGTCGAAAGCGTTTATATAATAAACGAAGTGTAAACATAACTACCAAAACTTAGTTCCGATTGGTCGATTACCGTAAACGATTTGTTTGTGTTGTACTTTGACGGGCCTTACTGACTTACCCACTTAGGCTCAGCTCCTTTAAAAATAAAACGAGTCGTTTTACTTGCGGACAATACAATATCCTACTAGGAATTATGATAATAAATGTTATCATCGAATACCTGATGCTCCGTGGTTTCACCCGCGTACATCTTCCGTTCCCGAAGGAGGTTTGGAATAAAAACTATGATATGATAAATCCTATGATATTCCTGGGGTTTCAAAGAACCTTTGTATAAAATTTCATCCAAATCGGTCCAATAGTTTCGAAGCATATTCAATACAAACAAATCTTTCCTCTTTATTATAATAAGTATAGACTAGCTGAGCTCCGCAATTTCACCCGCGTATATCTCCCGTTCCCGAAAGATTTTTAGGGATAAAAATTACCCTGATGTCCTTCCTCTGATTTCAAATAATCTCTATACAAAATTTCATGCAATACTTAAAAAAAATCAAATCCTTTCTCTTTATATTTGTATAAACATCCGATACATATCTTTATTTTTCATTACAGTTAAAATACCAATAGTTTTACTAACCTTATTATCGTAGGTTCCACAACAAAGAGCGTCTCTCCACGCGGGACGACCTCACCGTGGACGCGGAGGACTACAGGACCAAGCTGTCAGTGATCGTGGCGTCGCGCAAGCACAGCGGCACCTACGTGCTGAAGGCGGAGAACAGCAGCGGGAAGGACGAGGCCAGCATACAGGTCATCGTGCTGGACGTGCCTGCTAAGCCTGAGGGACCGCTTAAGGTACGTTCTTGATTTGAATCTTCTTATGATGGTTATATATATCCAAATATTTTTCAATCCGCGACGAACTTCCGAGTTTAGGGGGGAGGGAGTTTTAAATAGGATAAAGGGGACAGATACAGAGAAGTGAACGTCAAAGATGGCGAATATTGATGCTATTTGTAGCATTAAGTCATGTATATTGTATATGTAAATGGGCTTTTTAACGTATAAAAACTTTGATAAATGTAATAAATAAATAAAAAATACAATTTCATATTAAGCCTAATAATTTATATTCGAACTATAAACTATTATATATAAGGCCGCTGAATGTACTATATTATGTAACGTTCTTGTTTTCTCTTTTTTAACCTTATAGAACATTAAAGAGTTAAATAAATAAATAAATAAAATATTTTATACGCTAGATTTCGGACGTGCACAAAGAAGGCTGCACGCTCAAATGGAACGCGCCGCTCGACGACGGCGGCGCGCCCATCGACCACTACCTCGTGGAGAAGCTCGACACCGAGACCGGCAGGTGGTTACCGGCCATGAAGACCAAGGAGCCCAAGGCTGAGGTGGAGAACCTGGTGCCGGGGCACGAGTACAAGTTCAGGGTGTCCGCGGTCAACAATGAGGGTGTCTCCGAGCCGTTGGAGGGAGAACACTCCATCATTGCTAAGAATCCGTTCGGTGAGTGTTATGTATTTGGTCAAATTTGTTTTGTTTTTTACTTTTTAAGGCAAAAAGTAAAAAACAAAACGGAATAAATTAATAAGGAATATGATGAAAAATCTTGGTATGGATTTATAATTTATATATTTTAGTTATATCCTATGTATAAATTGTACCAGATAATTGTATTTGCACACACTTAGCAAATTTTTGGCCAAATTTGACTACTACGTTAGTGGGTTAGAGCTATATTGTTTAATACAAGGGTTCCCATTTTTTTTTCAATTTACGACGCACTGACGAGGTTATATATTTAGACACCCTAATGTCAGCGAGATGTTGTGATGATGTGAGTTCTGGTTTCAAATTTGATTAAGGAGACAGATTATCGGGTCGTTTCAAAGGGGGAAAGCATGAAATCTTCGCGACGCCCCTCCATACTTCTTGCGACGCACTAGGGTGTCGCGACACACTGTTTGGGAACCTCTGGGTTAACACAAACCTAATAGCTTAGCTGGGTTAGTTATATCGTGGTAGTCAGTAACACCTTATAGACAATCCACCCCATACCCAAAAAACCCTCTTCAGAAACATTGGACAACTTCAAACCCTTTACAAAATGGTCTATTTCCAGACGAGCCCGGCAAGCCCGGAACACCAGAAGTGGTTGACTGGGACAAGGACCACGTGGACCTCAAGTGGCAGAAACCACTCAAGGACGGCGGTGCGCCCATCACTGGCTACATCATCGAGAAGAGGGAGGTTGGCTCGCCCAAGTGGGTGAAGGCCTGTGAGGTATGCGTATCACTTATATGTATATTATTGCTAGTTACATTTACTAGAGTTAGTTGAGTCTGAGTGTATAACGGCCGTTTTCAATAATGTGTCAAAGTCTGATTATGTGACAGTAGGCTATGCGTCGGTAGGATATTGATATCAAAGTAAGTACAAATAGATAAATTTGTCTGACTTTAGTAAGCAAAACAAGGGATAGATAGAATATTGAAAACGACCGTTACTAGAGTTAGAATCCGAGTGTTTAAGCACAGTGCTTAGGTATACCACTGTCTATTGCGCCGAAGGGTATGGGCTCCTTCTCCACAAATAGAAAATTATAATTGTGAGGAACACTGTATTTTTCCACTGTTTATAGTTTGTATAGTTTTACAAGAAAAAAAAGTTATCAGTTGTTTATTTTCCATATTACAAGCTTTTCTCGGATACGGACTTAACAACAATGTGTCAAATGTCCTGCAATATCAAAACGAAACCTAAGATAAAAACAGAGAGAAATTTTCAAAATCTCTGCGCTAGCATTAATTTAAATATTTGCATACAATTATTAGTATGCAGTCAGAGAAACTATATTTTAAATTATATGTTTTTGGGCATGTTTTTGGATATGTTATTCAAAAGAGCTTTCAATAAAGCCAATTTGGAAAAATAAACGATTTAAATCTGAATTTCACTGTTTGAATTATTTCTAACAAATAACCCCATCCCTCAGGTCGGTCCCAACGACAACGAGAAAGCAACCGTGGGCAACCTGGACGAAGGCACGGAGTACGAGTTCCGCGTCAGAGCCGTCAACGAAGCCGGGCCTGGAGAGCCCAGTGACGCTAGCAAGTCTGTTACTTGCAAGCCCAGACGATGTGAGTAGTTTTTTATAGAGAGAGAGAGAGATAAGAGGGAGATGAAAATATTGTAATGTAGCAAAAGGATAGTTAAATGAAATACTTTTTAAAGGATTTTAAACGCGGTTGATTATACATTATTTTACATTATTATTTAACCCGACGTTTCGAGCACTTTACAGCGAGCGTGGTCACTGAGATGATACTGTCATTTCAGTCACCCGTGACCACGCTTTCCTTCCTTCCTTTAAAAAGTATTTTATTTAATATGAAAAGTACTCGCGTTAAAACAAACACAAAATTATACTAATAGAGCAAGTGTTAACATGTTTAAATATTAAGTTAATTAAGTAACCATAACTTTGACGTCTGCACGATATCGGTATGACTTAGGATGGTTGGAAGAAAAAATATTGTTAAAGTTTCTGTAAAAAGTAATTAGGTACTAAGTGAAACAAAAAATATAATTGAAAATTATTTTTTTACGTCCATTTTTAAGATGTACGACAAACTTCCCCTTTGGGAATTTAATTAAAAATTTACTTATGATAATATTACCAGTGTAATTTTCCATCATTTAAACTCTTGATTAGGGTAACAAGCTGCTTAACAATATCAATTTATAAATGTTTCCCATGAATTTTTCAGTGGCACCAAAGATCGACCGTCGCAGCCTGCGCGCTATCAAGGTGCGTGAGGGCGAGCCGATCTCGCTGGACGTCAAAGTGTCCGGGGAACCACCGCCGGACGTGGCCTGGTCGCTCAACGGCAAGATGGTCACCAGCGGAAATGGTCTTAAGCGTATGTATTGTACATTCATGTTGTTTCATACATTCCAGAAAGAAGTGACAATACATTATCACTTACTTTTTGAAAAAATAAAAAATTAAAGTATTTTTACACTATGTCCACATTTATTATTAAACTTTATTTAATTTACCTTAATTACGGTAAATTAAATAAATACTTTATTCAAATTTTTTTGTTGTTTTATACTAAAACGTTAAAAAATAGAAAATACCTCATGAGGAATAAAACGTTGGTTCAGATCATAATCAATCAAAAGTTTTTTAATTACATGAAATATGTTGTACACACCATTTTTTGGAAACTATCAACCGTTCGTAGTGTTGATTCTACCGTTAAGATTATACTATAACTTGGGAGGTAATCTAAGAATTTAAGAAGATATTTACTACATTGATATGAGGGTTTCAAATCCTTAAAACATTACTTACCTAAATTTACATACAGAATACGAGCTTATTTTAACTTATAAAATTTTATCGAAGAATAAAGAACTGTAGGCTGAAATTACCACAAATATTTTTTTATCTGTAGGGTAGATTAAAAAAAAAATAAAAATATTTGTTTGTTATATTAATAGTTGAATATTTATATTGTAGTGGTGAACGTGCCATACATGAGCAAGTACCAACACTCAAGCCCGCGCCGCAAGGACTCGGGTACCTACAAGATTCAGGCCACCAACAAGTATGGACAGGACACCGCTGAGGTGGAGATTATTGTTGTTGGTGAGTGACGAGATTATATGTTTTTTTTTATGTAACAGTGGGCAAGGAGTATGCGGTTCACTCGATGTTAAGCTGACCGCAACCCATGAACATCTACAACAGCAATGTCGCGGATATTTTACCGGTTTGAAGGAGGGGGGGGGGAAGGGACAGTATTAATGATGGGAAATTAGGAGAGAAGTTCTTCAGGATGGGAGAGGAATGGGATGGGAGTACAGGCCTCCGGGCACGTTAACTAAATGTTATTTAAAAGCCATGTGAGTTTATTAAAGTTCGATCTCTAAACTATCTGCATCGCCTAAACTAAGCGCAAATCCACTACGTACCATATCTAGTAGTGCTCCGTCGTTTCGTTAAGCAAATTTCGTTGCTATACGTACTTTAATTAAATTTGATTTATTTTTAATATGTCTATCACCATTCAATTTTGTCCAGGCAAGCCCGACAAACCGGAAGGTCCACTGGAAGTGTCGGACATCCACAAGGAGGGCTGCACGCTCAAGTGGAAGCGGCCCAAGGACGACGGCGGCGAGCCCATCGAGGCCTACCTCGTGGAGAAGTTCGACACCGAGACCGGCGCCTGGCTGCCCGTGGGCAAGACCATCGGCAACGTGCCTGAGATGGAGGTATATATAGCTCCCCTGACCGATTTCGGCCATGGTGGCCAATCGCTAGAGAGCAGCCAGCTGAGCAGGAGATATTAACGTGCACAAGTGTACGCTCAAACATAGTTCAATTCTGTTTCTTTACTCTCATAACCCGATGGGGGCAGACAGACACTCGCGGCGAGAGATCAGTCGCAGGACCGACTAGACACGTGCTCTCCGAGGCACGGGGGTGTTCCAACACTGCTGATTCCAGACTCAATGCTGTCACTGAGATTTTTTGTCAGAAAAATCTCAACATGTTGTTTTTTGACGCATTATAAAATTATTGTACAATGGACATGTATAGATGGTGGAATTATGGCCAAAATTGGCTTGGATCTGGATTCATCTAAGTGCAAACCAAATACTTTCGACTGATCTTATTAAGTTGAAAGTAATTAATAGTTAAGTCCATGTTTCGTGTAAAAAGTATTTAGCTAATTATCTAATAAACAACGTGAAATAAACTTAAATGTGTTCCAGGTTGATGGTCTGGTGCCTGGCCACGAGTACAAGTTCCGTGTGAAGGCGATCAACAAGGAGGGAGAGTCTGAGCCTCTCGAGACCTTCGGACCCATTGTTGCTAAGGATCCATTCAGTAAGTTATGACTATCTACTGCGGAAGAAAATAGGCTTAATTGCTAGTGCAATAGTGCTTATAATTAATTGTAAGAATGTTTTTCCTGAAATTAAAATTCAATAAAAATTTAAAAAGATAAATTTCATATACAGAAACAACTCAACTCACTCACTCTCACTCGTTTTTGAAAAAGTTATTTTTATTAGAAATACTACTGATTGATGAAATGATACAGGATGTTTATTTTTTTGTAAAATCTACAGGTTAAATTTTCTGGCTTGGTACAATTTTTTTTTAAAAATCGAATAATGCAGTTTTTATCTTAATCAAAATCGGTTTTGAGACTCCTTTCAACATTTTTTGATATTCCTCATTGTTTTGTATCTAGCCCTGTAAACCCATTTCAAAAATCCTCCCTGTATCTTCAGATTGACTTAAAAAACTGAACTTAGCTTAAACAAGATTAGCTCTTTATCTCTGTGATAAGCTAAGCTTCGGAATAGATTGATGCTTTAACTTTATTCCCATAGTGGGTCTTGGCCATCAAAACGTAAATTTTCCACTTTGATCGATCCTCGGTCTCTCGCCAGTAATTGCTCAGAATAAGATGATAATGCCGTTTATTTTCAAACAGCCGTACCAGAAGCGCCATCGACCCCCGTGCCGGAGGACTGGTCGGCCAACCACGTGGAACTCAAGTGGGAGGCGCCGGTATCGGACGGCGGCTCTCCGGTGATTGGTTACATCGTGGAGATGAAGGACAAGTACAGCCCGCTGTGGGAGAAGGCCGTGGAGACGCACACGCCCACGCCCAGTGCTACTGTTAACGGGTAAATAATGGCTACAGATAATCACAAAAATTAAGTAAACGGTGCGCTAACCTCTAGAAATAAAAGAAGGTACACATGTGTTACAATAAAATACGGCCAATGTTAAATATATTTCTACAAACGCACACACAGGCAGGTGAAGATCAGAAGTGGGAGTGTATTACACTCGATATTGTACGTGTTATACAATGTCGAACTCGATGTTACACTCAGTGTAACAATATCTAGTTATATTCAATGTGCCAATATTGTGAAAAGGTTCATAAAATCAAAAATAAGTTTTTTTGCAAATGACCGTTTTTGCTAGAAATGTGTTTATATTATTTCCTTCCTTTCTAAAAAAATCTTCGAGTAAATTAACGATGTATTGAAAAGTTTTCAATACAGTACGATATTTATTCGTCTTCATAAAATACTGGAAATCCTTACCCTCAGGCTGATCGAAGGCAACGAGTACCAATTCCGCGTGATAGCCATCAACAAGGCGGGGCAGAGCAAGCCGTCGGACGCCAGCAAGACGTTCGTGGCCAAGCCGCGCTTCCTCGCGCCCAAGATCGACCGCCGATACCTGCGGGATGTCACGCTCTCTGCTGGATCCACGCTCAAGCTGGAGGCGGCTGTTACAGGAGAGCCAGCTCCAGCTGTTGAATGGAGGTAGGTTTAAAAAAAATACCTAAAACTGTCCTAACAAATTTCTTCTGGTCAGGAGGAGAATTTTCGGCCACGGTGGCCAATTTCTACAGAACAGCCAACTAAGCGGGAGATATTATAGTGCGCAAGTGTGTGCGCAAGTACATGTGCACTCTCTATAGCTTTACTCTCATAAGTCAGTGGGTGCTCCACTAGAGGCAAATAAGATTTCCTCATGCCCAATATCGACCTTTAAAATTTGATACTCATATATGTAACAGACTGTTTCTATAATCATAAGGATTTTTTTTTTTCAATTACATTCAAACTTTTTGTTTTGGCAGCCCCGATAAATAATTTAAAGAACAAGAAAAAATCGCTCTAAAGCGATAAAGTTGTCTTTTATGTAAAGAACATTATAATTTCAATTTCAATTTGTCACTGAAATTAATTTTCATGTGTACACCAAGAATTGTTTATTTTATTACATAAAATTCCCCTACTACATAAATAAAAATCCCTCAGATACCAAAACATGCCGCTCCGCTCATCGAAAGCGGTCACCATCGACTCGCCCGAGTACTTCACGAAGCTGGTCGTGCGGCCCGTGCGGCGCGACGACTCCGGCGAGTACACCGTCACCGCGGTCAACTCCAGCGGCAAGGACACGGTCACCATCAACGTGCTGGTCACTGACAAGCCGATGAAGCCGGAGGGACCACTACAGGTGAGACTTAACAAAAAAAAAAATAAAAAAAAATATTCCAAGATTTTTTTTACAGTTTACATCTTCGGTAGTCCCACACTAGGCATACTGTACTGTAGATATCAGTTAATACGATTACATTATAGCGTTTTCATGGTGAAACAATAATAGTTACAATAATAAAAACGCTCCCCTAACCAACTTCGGCCATGGTGGTCAATCTCAACAGAGACGTGTCAGGTGCACATGAAATATTATGCGTCAACGCAGTTGCACTATGTAAATCTACACTAATATTATAAAGAGGAAAAATGTTTGTGTGGTTGTAATGAATAGGCTCAAAAACTACTAGACCGATTTTAAAACTCCTTTCACCATTCGAAAGCTACATTATTCACGAGTAACATAGGCTAGTATTTAAATAAGTTGATAGTGAAGATGTGTTGAAATATATTCATGTTGCCATATGAACTGTTATAGGGCACATATGTGACGAAAAATCATTACACATTTAAAGATTTTCAATCTAAATTTTTCCCAAGTTAAAGTTATCACTCCGAAAGAATTTTATTACTAAAAAAATTGCTTATGTGTTTTACATAATTATGTGACAAATTGTTGTCAATTTATATGAGTTTTTAAGTTACTACTCTTAAAACTAAACACTAACGTTCAATATTGCTAGATTTCGGACGTACACAAGGATGGAGCGACACTCAAATGGAAGAGGCCGAAGGACGACGGTGGCGCCCCCATCGAGTACTACCAGATCGACAAACTCGACACCGAGACCGGTGTGTGGGTGCCTTGTGCCCGATCTGATGAGCCTAGTGAGTATATACCTTATATTTTGTATACTTCTTGATGAAATTGTACATCGATTTAAAGAAAAAAACATTATTGCTTTTCAAATTCTACTGTGTTATTTTTTTTTTTTAAATTACAACATTAGTGAGGATACCCGTATAAAACAGTATTTTGGGTATGTTTTTGGTCCTTCTTTTGTGTATGGAAACATAGAATTACGTCTTAAATGATAACCGATGTTTTGGTTAAGTAAACAGAATCCATTTTTTACATAGTATACGCCAAGTTTAAAAATTTAAACAATCTTACATTTGGTCAGTATAAATATATTTTTTAAATTTAATAACATAGTTACAAGTAACATAAGTATTTAATGAAAAATACTTAAATTATATACTATGTTAAGTTTAGTTAATTTGTTCCTATTAGCGTTGTAAAGTGTTTTTATTTCGTCACTTTTATTGAGCATACTTGTAAAGTTCGAAAGCAAGAATTTCTTTCTCTGTGTTTTAATAAAGAAATCTAATAGTAGCCATTAGTATGAAAAACCTTTCGTTAGTCATTTAATGATAATGTGTAATAAAAAATTTTTGTAGTAGCCAGAATTATGAAAAATCTTCTAAGAAGCGTTATTCATTTAATAAAAACTCAAAATTCAAATGTTTAATAAAGAAATCTGACAGTAGCCAAAATTAGGAAAAACCTTCACTTATTCATATGATGATAATGTGTAATAACGAAATCTTGTAGTAGCCAAAATATAAAACCTTCTAAAAAACCTAATTTCATGAAATCTCAAATTTCATTACATTCATGTATTGCAGAATGCGAGGTCACCGGGCTGACTCCGGGCAAGGAGTACAAGTTCCGCGTGTCCGCCGTCAACTCTGAGGGAGAGTCCGAGCCGCTGGTGTCCGAGACCAGCATCGTCGCTAAGAATCCCTTCGACGAGCCTGGTAAATAACACTATATAACACTTTAAAAAACGAGCTGTGCTTCGTCTATATAGTATATAAGATATTTATTCTTCCCAAGGAAACAATATAATTAAATGTTCATTATGTAGAATTTGGCGACCCGATTGGCGCAGTGGAATGGTCTATTGTCTCTCTAGTCTAGTAGATATTTATTCTTCCCAAGGAAACAATATATTTAAATATTCATTATGTAATATTTGGCGACCCGATTGGCGCAGTGGATGTGATCTATTGCGCCAGAGGGTGTGGGTTCGATCTCCACGAGTAGAAAATTATGATGTGGTGAGCATTGTAATTTTCTGCTGTCTGGGTGTTGATTTATCTAAAGTATGTATGTATTCACAAAAAGAATATGTTTAAGTATATCTATCAGTCATCTAGTTTCCATAGTGCAAGATTTGCTTAGTTTGAGACTCGGTGGCGTTGTGTTAAATGACCACATGTATTTATTTATGATAGAGTTTGAATATATTACTAACTTGGTATTTATTACTCCAGGTGCACCAGGCACTCCAACAGTCACCGACTGGGACAAGGACCACGTGGACCTCAAATGGACCCCACCAACACAAGATGGCGGCGCTCCCATCGAGGGTTACATCGTGGAGAAGAAGGACAAGTTCGGCAACTGGGAGAAGGCGCTGGAGGTCCCGGCTGACAAGACCAACTGCACTGTGCCTGACCTCATCGAGGGACAGACTTACGAATTCCGGTGAGTTATGGCTTTTTTCTACTAGAAGCCTACCTTCATACAACAGAGAAATACAGCGGCAAAATCCACGGGATAGACTTATGAGTTACGGTAAGCGGTTATGTCCATTAAGACCTGCAAATATCCTCAATTCTGACGTCAAGAGTATTCTTGGGCATGCAATTCAAATGAAATTTTAAAAAGAACAAAAAGGTGTTTGTAGGTGATGATTGTACGAACTGGTTGAAAATAAATAAAGTTTATTAATAGAATCAAGAAGTGACAATACAGTCTATCAAGGTATTTGTAGGTGTTATGTAGTTTAATTTTTAAAAAATCCTGTAAAAAAAAGGTTGAAAACTATTCAATCGCGAGTGTTAATCTCTCTTATTGTTCAATCAGTACTCGTTACAACAATAACTGTATGTAACATACATGATAACAAATTATTTCGTCTTATTTAAATCTAGACTTCACAAAAAAAAAGTTCTTCATAAATTGTTTTTATTCATAACTTTCTCGCCTTTTTACTCACTATTGTCTCACATTTCAGCGTCCGCGCGGTCAACAAGGCCGGTCCAGGCGAGCCCAGCGACAGCACGCACCCGATCGTGGCCAAACCGCGCAACATGGCGCCCAAGATCGACAGGACCAACCTCGTCGACGTCAAGATCAAGGTCGGGCAGAAGTTCGCGTTCGATGTCAAGGTGAGTCATCATCATATAATACAACTGTAGAAATATTCTATACTTTTTAGGCGTTTAGGTGTACTAATGAAACACTCGTATGATGCGTACATGTTTATTGCGCTCGGCGTGTACGTCCGGCGATATCGAAAGCGAGTTACACACTGCAGTTACTTATTATGTAGGTAACCTAACACTTTAAAGATATTTAAAAATTATGTCGACATAGAACCCAAAAATGTGTTAAGATTTTTCTTTCTTTATGTTTGTGCGTGCATTTTATGAAAACTAGTGATCTGATTCGAATGCGGTTTTCACAGATGTATGAGACCTTGAATGCGAGCGAAGCCGTGGTCAGAATGTAGTTTTTATTATATTGTCTTTTTTATAAATGTTGCATAAAACGAAATAAATAATTTTATGAAGAAATTATTAATTGAACAGGAAAAAGATACAACAAAGATGTTAATGCGATTTTTTTAATCTGGTACTCTTTATTACCTACTTTTAAACTGGAATATAACACTTTACCGCATAATCTTAAAATTATTTTGTTCACTTACATTGCTTAGAAAAAATGAAAGTTTTAAAATCAACAAACCGCCAGAATTCCTATATTAGTTCTACAATGATTACTACAAAACAAATTATATTTCTCGTTTTTTTACATAAAAATACATTTAATTCATAGGTGTCCGGAGAACCAATGCCAGAAACCAAATGGTTCCTCGGCAAGAGGGAAGTCAAGTCCGGCGGTGACGTCAAAGTACAACACTCTGACTACAACACCAAGATCACGTGCAAGTCAGCGAGACGGTCAGACAGCGGCAGATATACCATCACTGCTGAGAACGCGAATGGCAAGGATGTCGCTGAGGTCGAGGTCATAGTACTGGATGTGCCCAGCCCACCAGGAGGACCTCTTAAGGTAATTTATTTTCTTAGTATTAAGTACTAACAAAGACACATCCTGTAGTTTTAGTTTATTTGGACAAAGAGATCACTTGCAAGTCAGCGAGACGGTCAGACAGCGGCAGATATACCATCACTGCTGAGAACACCAATGGCAAGGATGTTGCTGAGGTCGAGGTCCGAGGACCTCTTAAGGTTATTTATCTTGTTTTACGAAATAGTTATAAAAGAATGAATGCTCTTGCTCCAGTAAATATTAATATTAATTTTGAAACTATATGTGATGCATAAATATATAACTTGGAAATCAATAAATATTGAGTGAACTTAGTAGAAGAACGTGTATGACTTTTTGTTATTTAATTGTAAACAGATATTTTTAACACAGTTCAGACCATGTTTGAGAGAATCTGAAGGTATTCTAGAAATCTAGAATTGAATATTTAATAAGATTTCAAAAAAATTCTATAAATAAATTCTAAAAGATTGATTTGTCTTTGTTGTTCAAATCAAATAGATAGATACATACTAATAGTAAAGGCCGGTATTACCAAACACTTTTCAATGACTACTGTAGGAACTAACATGTTTTCTGAATTATATAAAAAATAATTAATAAAATCAATATTAATAATTTTTACACAATTCAGAAAACAAATCATGTTTTCCTGCAGATAAATATATTATTATGGCGCTCAGTATGTCGCCTTGCAGCGGTATTTAAAATTATATTATTATTATTATTAAAAAAATATATAATTTCAGGTATCGGACGTGCACGCAAACGGCGCGAAGCTCTCGTGGAACCCGCCCTCGGACGACGGCGGCCAGCCCATCGAGAAGTACGTCGTGGAGCGCATGGACGAGGCCACCGGCCGCTGGGTCAACGCCGGCGAGACTGACGGGCCCGTGACTAGCCTAGCCGTGGACGGACTGACGCCCGGACATAAGTACAAGTTCAGGGTGCGCGCTGTTAATAGGTGAGTTTGTTTTTATAAGAGTGAGTGATACAGTTTCGTTCGCGTGTATATCCCGTTGCCGTAGGTTTTTTGGGATTAAAGCTACGTCATGTCCTTTCTCGGTTTTCAAATAATCTTTGCTGAGCTGAACTTCGCAGTTGCCTCCGCGTATATCTCCCGTTGCCACAGGATTTCCGGGATAAAGGTTACGTCGTGTCCTTTAGCAGTTTTTAAATAATCTTTGGTGAGCTGAACTCCGCGCTTTCATCTGCGTATAGCTCCCATTGCCATATGATTTCCGGGATAAAAGCTACGTCATGTCCTTTCTCGATTTTCAAACAATCTTTTATATGTCAACTCCGCGGTTTCATCTGCGTATATCTTCCGTTCCCCTAGGGTTTTCGGGATAAAAGCTGCCATGTGTCTTTTCTCGAAATTCAAACAATCTCTATACAAATTTTCACTTTATAATATTACTAGCTGAGCTCTGCGGTTTCACCCACTTATAAATCCTATTCCCGTAGAATTTTTGGGATAGAAAATTCGTTCAAATTGGTCTTGTACTTTCAGAGCTTATTCAATTCAAACAAACAAATCTTTCCTCTTTATAATTTGAACACTTTATTTGCCCTCAGACAAGGCAAATCCGAGCCCCTCACCACACCCCACGCAACAGAAGCCAAGAATCCGTTCGACGTGGCCGGCAAGCCCGGCACACCGCGCATCAAGGACTTCGACAAGGACTTCGTGGAGCTGGAGTGGACCAGGCCTGATTCTGATGGAGGAGCACCCATCACTGGATACGTTATTGAGAAGAAGGACCGGTTCGCGCCTGACTGGGAGGAGTGTGCTCAGGTAAAACTTTATACTTCAACGTGACTTTGATTGAAAGCAAAGGTTGTACATTCAGAAATATCTCGCGCAGGGATGAGTTCAATTATATCTGACTCACGTACGAAGCATCTATCAAATATCTGACATCAATTAGGTGGCAATAATATCTTAATGGTAGTTTTATTATAGTATGACTTGACTTACTTCTTCTTGTCAATATGTTTTTAAAGAAGAATTATTAAATTGATTTAAATTTTAATGGATGATGCAAGCAACTGTTCTTCTATTCATGAAGATATTCTAAATCACGGATTTTTATATCTAATTCATATATTTGATAAGAGTACAATGTATCGACTTTCAATGTATGATACATATTTTTTTTCAGATCGAGGGTGACGTCACAACTGGCAAGGTGCCAGACCTGATCGAAGGCAACACTTACGAGTTCCGCGTCCGCGCCGTCAACAAGGCGGGCAAGGGAGAGCCCAGCGATGGCACCGCGCCACACCTCGCCAGGCCCAAGAACCTGCCGCCCAAGATCGACAGGAACTTCATGTTCGACATCAAGATCAAGGTCGGACAGAACTTCGAGCTGGACGTGCCCGTCGCGGGTGAACCCACACCATCCAAGGAATGGCTGCACGAAGATAACCTCGTCTTCAACAGTGACAGAGTCAAGGTCATCAATGATGACCATTCTACCAAGATCAGAGTTGTCGATGCGAAACGCGCCGATACTGGAACCTACACGCTTAAAGCTAAGAATATCAACGGAACAGACAGCGCGACCGTCAAGATTCTGGTCATGGACGTACCCGCTGCACCAGAGGGTCCACTGCGCGCGGACGACATCACCAAGAACGGCTGCTCGCTGAGATGGAGACCGCCCAAGGATGACGGAGGCTGCGAGATCACGCACTACGTCGTCGAGAAGATGGACCAAGAGAACTTGCGCTGGATCCCAGCGGGAGAGGTCCAAGGATGCCACATCCGCATCGACCACCTCATCGAAGGCCACGACTACAACTTCCGCGTCCGCGCCGTCAACAAGCAAGGAGAGTCTCAGCCGTTGGTCGGCCAGGAGCCGATCACCGCCAAAGATCCCTACGGCACTCCGGATAAACCAGGCACACCAGTCGTCAAGGACTGGGACAAGGATCACATGGACCTCGAATGGGTGCCGCCCAAGAAGGACGGAGGTTCACCCATCACTGGCTACGTCATCGAAGCCAGGAAGAAGTACGGACCGTGGGAAGTCGCTGCGACCGTTCCTGGAAACAAGACCGCGGCAACTGTCTCCGGATTACAAGAAGGAGAGGAATATGAATTCAGAGTCATCGCCGTTAACAAGGCCGGCAATGGAGAACCTAGTGACGCTTCCACACCGCAAGTGGCTAAGGCGAGATTCTGCGCACCGACCTTCGACAAGCATCTTCTCGCAGATAAGACTGTCAAGGCCGGACAGAGGATCCAATATGAGATCCCGATAGAAGCGTCACCTAAGCCGACGGTCGAATGGTCGATCAACGGCAAACCGGTGCAGCCGTCCGACAGGATCGACATTCAGGTCCTGCATAACAGGGTCATTCTAGACATTCCATTCTCCGTGCGTTCCGACGGAGGCGTTTACAAATTGACCCTCAAGAACGATCTTGGAGTGTGCTCAGCGTCGGCCCAAGTCACCGTCTTGGACAAACCATCGAGACCAGAGAAGCCTTTAGTAGTATCGGATGTTACCAAGGAATCGTGTTCGTTATCATGGAAGGTACCACTCGACGATGGTGGTTCACCAATTCTACACTACGTCATCGAGAAGATGGATCTCTCTCGCGGTACTTGGTCGGATGCTGGTATGAGCACATTCTTGTCTCACCAAGTGACCAGACTCATCCACAAGAAGGAGTACTTGTTTAGAGTCAGCGCCGTTAACGCTATCGGCCAATCTGAACCTTTGGAATTGGACCGCGCTATTGTTGCGAAGAACGAGTTCGATGAGCCTTCAGCGCCTGGCAAACCTCAAGCAACAGACTGGAGCAAGAGCCACGTTGACTTGGAATGGACTCCACCCAAGTCCGATGGAGGATCACCAATCACTGGTTACATCATTCAGAAGAAGGAGAAGGGCAGCCCCTACTGGGTGAACGCTGCTCATGTTCCTCCCAACAAGAACAAGGCCACAGTACCAGACCTGGTCGAAGGTCAAGATTACGAGTTCAGAGTGATCGCAGTGAACCAAGCCGGACAATCTGAACCAAGTGAACCATCAGACATCATCACGGCTAAGGACAGATTCGTCGCACCTAAGATCCTCACACCGCTTAAGGAGATCACCATCAAGGCCGGTCTCATCTTCCATTTCGATGTGGATTTCATTGGAGAACCTATACCTGAGGTTAAATGGACCTGCGATGATAAACCGGTGGTCACAAACGAGAGGACTACGGTTACATCTGTCGGTCATCACACTATTGTTCACACCGTTAACTGCAAGAGGTCAGATGCCGGTAAATACCATCTGTCGCTGAAGAACGATTCCGGCTCTGATGAAGGCAGCTTCGAGCTGATCGTACTGGACGTACCTGGCGCACCACAGCCGCCATTCGAATACGAGGAAATCACGGCACAATCTGTTACGTTGTCATGGAAACCACCTAAAGACACCGGTGGCAGTGAGCTCACCGCTTACGTCATTGAGAAGAGAGACTTAACACACGGCGGTGGCTGGGTACCGGCTGTTACATACGTCAACCCACGCAACACACACGCTACTGTACCTCGCCTCTCTGAAGGAACTAAATACGAATTCAGAGTGTTCGCTGAAAACTTGCAAGGACGCTCCGAGCCATTGGTTACAGATAAACCAGTGGTCGCCAAGAACCAATACACCGTACCCGGCAAGCCCGGAAAACCAGAACTCGTTTCTGCAGACAAGGATCACATTAAGATCAAATGGTCATCACCGATCTCGAACGGCGGGTCCAATATTATTGGATACGACGTCGAAAGGAGAGACAAGGCTACGGGCCGCTGGATCAAGGTGAACAGACAACCGGTGCCGTTCAGCGAATACAAGGACGAGAGAGTACAGGAAGGCCACCAGTACGAATACAGGGTTTCAGCCGTCAACGCGGCCGGAGCCGGTCAGCCTTCGGACGAATCCAACGTGTTCATCGCTAAGCCAATGAAGGAGAAGCCGAAGTTGAGCTTAGACCACTTGATCGGACGCAAGATTAAGGTCCGTGCGGGTGAACCGATCAACATTAACATTCCAATCGCCGGTGCGCCCACACCCACCATCTCCTGGACCAAGGGATCCGTGCCGCTCGTGCCTTCACACAGACTCACGTCTGAAACTAAAGCTGACGTCACCAAACTCAGCATCGAGAAGTCCACGAGAGACGATGCCGGCAAATACACAATCACAGCGTCCAACGAACACGGAAAGGATTCTGCTGATATTGAAGTCATTGTTGTAGACAAGCCTGGTCCACCGAAGGGCCCATTGTCTTGCACACCTGTCACTCACGACACCATAAGCTTGACATGGCACCCACCAACAGACGACGGTGGCAGCGAGATCACTGGCTACATCGTCGAAGTCGCCGAATTCGGAGTCAACGACTGGCGCACAGTCGCTGGCTTCTGCCCTAAATGCTCATTCAATGTAAAGAACTTGACGGAAGGCAAAAAATACGTGTTCAGAGTACGCGCTGAGAACTTGTACGGCATCTCTGAACCGTTGGAGAGCAAGTCGATCGTCGCCAAGTCGCCATACGATCCACCAGATGCGCCAGACACGCCCAGGATTGCGGGCTACAGTGCGAACAGCTGCTCTCTCGAATGGGAACCGCCAGCGAACACCGGAGGAAAGCCCATCACTGGCTACTACGTTGAAAAGAGAGAGCGTGGAGGTGAATGGGTCAAGGTCAACAACTACCCAACACCTAACACATGCTACACAGTCCAGGACCTGCGTGAAGGCAACCGTTACGAGTTCCGCGTCATTGCTGTCAACGAAGCCGGACCCGGCAAACCCAGCAAACCGACAGAACCTATTACTGCTGAAACGCAAAGACTTAAGCCCAGCGCGCCAGAAGCGCCCAAACCAGACAGAGTCACCAAGGACTCAGTCACCCTGTCCTGGAGACCACCCAAGTCTGACGGTGGATCTAAGATCAAGGGCTACATCATTCAACAGAAAGCTAAGGGTGATAAGGACTGGAAGGACGTCAACGACACGCCTGTACCAAGCCTCGTGCACACTGTGCCTAAACTCAAGGAAGGCGAAGAATACCAATTCAGAGTCATCGCAGTTAATGATGTCGGCAAATCTGAGCCCAGCAAACCAACCTCGGACATCGTTATTGCTGAGCAACCAAACAAACCTTGCATGGATCTCGGCGGTGTACGCGACATCACAGTCCGTGCCGGAGAAGACTTCTCCATCCATGTACCATACACTGGTTATCCTCAGCCCACCGCATCGTGGTTCGCTGACGACAACCTCCTCGACGTCGAAGGAGACTCCAGAATATTCCAGAAGATCACACCGGAATCCGCATCGCTCGTTGTCAAGAACGCTAAACGATCAGACGGAGGACAGTATCGCCTACAACTGCGCAATCCATCCGGATACGATACGGCCACCATCAACGTGCGCGTGCTCGACAGGCCTGGAAAGCCAGAGAACCTGCGCGCGGACGAATTCGAAGGCGAAGCTCTCACACTATACTGGAACCCGCCCAAAGACAACGGCGGCGGCGAGATCACAAACTACGTCGTCGAGAAGCGCGAAGCTCGCACTCCAACCTGGACCAAGGTGTCCGGTTACGTCACGACTCCGTTCTTACGGGTGAAGAACCTATCCGTCGGCAGGAGCTACGAGTTCCGCGTCATGGCTGAGAACCAATACGGCCAGTCCGACCCGGCTCAGACTCTGGAACCAATCAGGGCGAGACATCCATTCGATCCTCCAGGCGCGCCTGGAGCTCCAAGATCTGTGGAGACCACGGAATCGTCGATCACAGTTACATGGTCGAAGCCGCGTCACGATGGTGGATCACCGATCACTGGCTACATTTTGGAAAAGAGACTGATAACTGAAGACAAATGGACGAAAGCGTCTCACGCGCACATTCCAGACACGACATACAAAGTGACTGGTTTGATCGAGAACCACGAGTATGAATTCCGTGTAGCTGCGGTTAACGCGGCCGGTCAAGGACCATACTCGGCCAGCTCGGATGCGATCAGAGCGTGCGCTCCACCGAACGCGCCCAAGATCACAAGCGACCTCAGCCTCAGAGACATCACTGTTATCGCCGGGGAGGAGATTAAGATCACCGTGCCGTTCACCGGCAACCCCAGGCCAAAGGTAATTAAATTTCAATAATTTAGTAACAGTAAATAATGTCAACATTTACTTATGTTAATTAGTCAAATTCTATATTTATTAGTTATGCGTTTGGATTAAGAGAGCGACAAAATTTAAATGAAATAGTAGATACTAATTTCATAAAAATAGACGTAATCTTAAGGAATTACGCCAAACTTAATCTGTTGTAGTTGTTCATGGGCTGCAGTCAGTCACTTAACATCAGGTGAAACTCATCCTCCGCTTGCCCGGTGTTACATGAATAGTCTCCGAAACTATTATTATAAATAAAATTTTTCATAATATATAGTCACGTATTTTACCCTATAGTATTATTACTCATCTATACAAACTTCGCCTTTCAGGTATCATGGATAGTGAACACGGACGAAGTGTTCCCCGACCACCGCATCCGATTCGTCACATCAGATATCGACACAGTGTTCATCAACTCCAGCGCCAAGCGTTCCGACACTGGCTCTTACACCGTCAAGCTGGTGAACAGCGAGGGTTCTGATAGTGGAACTTGCAGGGTAAGTTGGGTATAAAAATATATGTAAAGTCGAAATTGGGTGTATAATTTTTTTATGTAAAGTAAGTCTTAAGAATCGCACCGTAATGTGCATAATAAAACAATACGGTCGAATTGAAAACCTCCTTCTTTTTTTTGAAAGTCGGTTAAAAATTAGACTCTGTTTATAGAAAATTAATCAATTATAATTTTTCTTTATGCCTTGAGAACAGAACCGAAATTTCGCACATAAGTAATTTTTTCCGGCAATATATAGCTTATTATTTACTAATTAATTAAATATAGCAAATATTTATATATAACTAGCATTCCGCCCGCGGCTTCGCACGCGTGGGCTACTAATTTCTGTATTTTCAGAGGAGCACAACAAAAGTTAAAAAAAATACGATCGCAGGACCGCTGATATATGCGCATGTCTATAGTCTTTTTATAATTTTCTATGGAAATAGGTTTGACCAAAATCTCACAGAGCGCACGCCTCTTTAAAAATACAGAAAATCGAAGCACACGCGAGCGAAGCCGCGGACGAAGAGTTAGTTATTTTTTGAAAGTTTTTGAGAATTTATTGAGTGTTTTTACCGTATCTATACATTAAGAGTATTAAAAGGCATGTCCGAAAGTCAACCGAAATCTCACATTGTCACGTGGTACGACATTTTCACGACTTTAGAAGCATATATCTCAAAAAATATTTATTTTAGCAGAAAACGCATTTAGAAACCTCGATATCATTTTTAAAGACCTTTCCAATGAATCCTCATTCAATGATGTATTCGCGAATTTATTTTTTTACCCTCCGTTTACATGTATGGAGAGCCACCCCTAAAATTAATTTTTTTCAAATAAAATGTAGCCTATAAGTTGCACCTAATATTGGTCTATCAGCATGTGAAATTTCATAAAAATCTGCCCAGTGGTTATTACGTGATTGACGCACATACAAACAGATAAACAGACAAACAGACAAACAGACAAACAGACAAACAGATAAACAGACAAACAGATAAACAGACAAACAGACAAACAGAAAAAAAAAAATTCTAACCATGGTTTTGGTATCTATAGAACATACATGTTGCATACCAATTACTCTTTTTGAAAAATATTCAATGTACAGAAATGGTTCGGTTACTGTTTTATTATATGTATAGATAATTTCTACTTTTACACAAAATTTCGATTCAGTCTTTAAAGAATAATATTAATAGAAATTATTCCAAGACAAAGTTAAAACGTATATTTTCGAAACCATCCTCCATCAAACCGCTTTTTCCTTCGATTGAAAGAAAACTGACTGACAGACTGAACTTGTTCTTGAACCCAGAAGAACCGTCAATAAACTGGCTTCTTATCTGTACTCCCTTCTATTTTTCGTATTATCACCTCTCCTATAACTGTAACACAAAATAAGGCAATATTTGTAACTATAATGCTCTCCCCAGGTGCTGGTAGTGGACCGGCCATCACCGCCGATTGGTCCGATGGAAGCGTCAGACATTACACCAGACACCTGCACGGTGTCGTGGAAACCACCGCTAGACGACGGCGGCTCACCGATCACCAACTATATCGTTGAGAAGATGGATAACACTGGCGTAAGTAACAATCTATATCTATGCAATATATATCAGTCGACTGTGACATAATGTCTATCAACGTACAACCTAAACCGCTGGACGGATTGGGCTGAAATATTTCTTGCAGATAGATGTTATGACTCTGTAAAGTGTGTCATTACATAATCCCTAAATTTGTGTTTATGTTAAAAGTTAAGATAAAATATATTTGAATATGTAGTTCTGACAATTCGTATATAAAATGTATATGTTCGTTAAATCATTGAATACAATTTTAGTATAACTTCATACAATTATTCTGAGATTTATGCACATTGCTTCCTCTGTCTACTTTTGTAGAACAACGTTCTACCTTTTCAATACATTGTGAAACATAACATTTTATCTGGGAAATGCACAGAATTCCAATAACTACTCCAAATAAATTTTTACGATAACACGGGACCCCAGGTTTTCCAGTTACTATTTAAGCTTATTTATGGTAAAAAGAATTTCCAAAAATTCTAAGTACGTATACGAGGTAAATACTATAATAGTGCGTCTGCAGACAACTTTGGAAATATTGATAATACGTCCCAGATAAAAAAAGTAAAGGCAGAAAAAAACTAGATTAATACTAATGAAAAAATTTAAAAGATCTTCTATTTTAAGAGGCATTTAGCATATTCAATGTTTCAAAGGTGATATATTAATGTAAACATATAAACCACTCTCCAGGTGTGGTCCAAGGCGTCGTCGTTCGTGCGCAGCTGCCACTACACGGTCATGGGGCTGGAGCCGAACCGCAAGTACCTGTTCCGGGTGCGCGCGGAGAACCAGTACGGCGTCTCCGAGCCGCTCACCATGGATGACCATATCACTGCCAAGGTACTACATCTATTTCCTTTCTTCATCAGACCTTCAGACCTTTTCTAAGTTGTTATTTTATCGTTATCGTTAAAGATGATTTGCATAATAAAATTCTATTTAAGGTTTTTCTTTATGTTTGTGTCATTTTTGTACAATGAAAGTGTAATAAATAAATTAAATAAAAGTACATAAAAAAGCTTCCGTGGTCAGGAGGTTTGTTAAAAGAAATTTTTAATGTAGTTCAGTTAAGAAATAAATATTTTAGAAATAGATTAAGATTTTAATGCATTCTTCAGGAATATCTTGTTTCCTGTTGATGTAATGCTGTGAAAATGTTCTCATTGAGGTCGTTATTGAATTTCGTTATTGAAGTTATTGAAGAGATTAACTTTTAAAAATATGTTGATCGAATTTTCAGTATTATTAGCAAAAAAAAAATCATATTATAATATAGCATTTATAAATATCGTAGTTGCGTAACATAGTTTATTTAAAAAAATAATATATTTTACGTTTCCTATAACTTCTACTATCATTGCGTTATTTTTTTATTTGAGTTTAAATATCGT
>LQNK01002579.1:161804-171933 GCA_001586405.1 Phoebis sennae | reverse complement strand
AAAGATGATTTGCATAATAAAATTCTATTTAAGGTTTTTCTTTATGTTTGTGTCATTTTTGTACAATGAAAGTGTAATAAATAAATTACATAAAAGTACATAAAAAAGCTTCCGTGGTCAGGAGGTTTGTTAAAAGAAATTTTTAATGTAGTTCAGTTAAGAAATAAATATTTTAGAAATAGATTTAAATATAATTGCATTCTTAAGAAATATATTGTTTAAATATCGTAAAAATATTCTCATTGAGGTCTTTATTGAATTTAGTTATTGAATAGGTTAAATTTTAAAAATAATAGAGATAACAAAAATTTTTAAGATTATTTATAAAAGAGATACCAACTTCATATATTATCGTCATTACATAACATATTTAAAAAACTTGATATATTTCACGTTTTCTATAACCTATACTACAATTGCGTCATTTTTTTTATTTGAGTTTAAATATCGTTTAAAAATACATCTTTTTGTTTTTTTTTTGTGTTAAATCAACACTCTCCCCCCCAGTTCCCCTTCACGATCCCCGACCCGCCGGGCACGCCGCGCGTGGTGGAGTGGGACGGCTCCACGGCCACCGTGATCTGGGACCGGCCCCGCTCGGACGGCGGCGCGCGCATCCAGGGCTACAAGGTGGAGTTCCGGGACGTCCGGGACGCTGTGTGGGCCAGCGCTGACTACCTGGTCAAGGAGTGCACTTACCAGGTATAACGGGAAATTAGCTAGAAAAAATAGACTATTTTTCACAACACCGGGTATTTTAGTGGGAATTAAATATGCTTTAGTAACAATTAATATTTCTTTATATTTATATGTTGAGTGTATGATTTTGATGAATCGATATTCATAGAGTCGAGTAGATATTTTTCTATAAATAAAAAAAAAAATAAAAAAATCATGTATTCATGAACTATATTGAGGCATCAAAAATTTTGATATATATTTACTTTAAAATTAAATTTAAAAAAAAAATTATTACTTATTACAAAAGTTACTTTTGGACCACCTTATATTTTGGGATCTTTGACATATTATATAGTTACTAAAAACATAGTTTCGGGATACTACAGTTTTGAAAAATAATCCCTTTACAGAACTTTATCAAAAAAGTTCAGAATGACGGTTTGACTAAAAAAGCTTCAAAATATTAACTCACAAAGAAACAAAAAAATGAACAGTATCAACATGAATGTTCAATTTTAACCTATGTTTTATTATAGGCATACAACCTGGAACCAGGCCACGAGTACGAATTCCGCGTGCGCGCCAAGAACGCAGCCGGCTTCAGCAAGTACTCCGGCACTTCGCAAGTGTTCAAAGTGCGAGGCCGCGCCGGACCCCCCACACCCCCACGGTCACCCAGGGTGCTGCGGGTTGGCAGGAACTACGTGGACCTGGCTTGGGATGCTCCTCAAAGCGATGGAGGTAAGGAACCACTAGACACACTTGGCAAGTGTTCAAAGTGCGACGACGCGTTGTGACCCCCCACGCACCTACGGTCATTTGAATTTTGAACAATACCACTTAAAATAAATGTCCAAGATACAATAAAAATAGGACATCTATCAAAGCCATTTTGTTTTTCCTGTAATAGAAAAGATAAAAACATATTATTAAGTTTGATGTAGCATGACCAGATAATTTTGGTGGTTTCTAAGGTGGCTTTGGTGGTTTCTCATTCACAAGGCAGAAATTAGTTATTTTTTCCATAATTTATTAATTAATCCCTCTTACTTTGTGTAGGTTCTCGTATAACCGGCTACATAATCGAGAGACGCGAGCTGTCCAGCTCGGTGTGGGTGAAGTGCAACGACTACAACGTGATGGACACCAGCTTCACGGCGCTCAACCTCAGCGAGAAGGCGGACTTCGAGTTCAGAATCGTCGCCGTCAACTCTGCTGGTAAGCGCTTTATTTGAAACTTAATTAATTTATTCTGAAAATATTTATTTTTTATCTACTGAAATGTTTTGAAAATATTTGAAAGAATGATAATAAGTGAAGAATAGGGATCACTCGTGAGTGATAAGACTCTCTCTCTGTGTTGACTGTTTCTACTCAATCTTTTTTTCAGTTATAAAATGAACTCCTATTATGTCAATATGAAAAGTTTAAATAAATAAATAAGTGGTTCACTCCTTTCCCAAAAATGTCCGAATAAATTGGAGTTTTTGCGTCTGCTCAGCGTTAGTTCCTACTACTTCAAGCACAAGCTGGCGTCCATACTAAGAAATACTAATTATTCATTATATTTTCCAGGAAAATCCGAGCCATCCACTTGCACCACCCCAGTCCGCACCGGCGAGGATGTCGGTGGGGCGAAGCCCGAATGGCTGAAGAAACTACCCCCGAACACTTGCGCTCCCCTGGGCAGGCCCTTCACCCTGGAGTGCGTGGCGTCCGGCAGCCCCGTGCCCACGGGCAGGTGGCTGAAGAGCGGCCGAGAGGTCGTGCTGGGCACAAGGTACGTCACCAGCTCTCACCGGCCCCAGCATCACCACATACCCCTGGCTCCCCTGGGCAGCCCCTTCACCCTGGAGGAGTGTAAAATAATGTACATTACGATTTTTTTAACAGCAATAAGATTCTTGAAATGTTTGACTCTTAAATTTTGTTTCATAGTATTCAAAGTGAACATAAATTAATTGAAAAACATTGAATATTAAACGTAACATTTAGTAAAACAAAAAAATATTGCAAAACTAAATATAACACCCTGAATATCAATTATTAATCTTTGTCCACAGACTGATCGCGGAGTCCCGCGAAGGCACGCTGCGCCTCAACTTCACCGAGGTGACGGAGGCCGACGAGGGTGACTACACTTGCGAAGCGCACAACTCCATCGGACACATCTACTGTACTGTGCATCTTAAGATCGGAAGTGAGTATCAATTAATAATAATAAATAAATACTCCTGGACATTTAACACAACGCCACCTAGTCCGAAACTAACCAATCTTGTACTATGGAAACTAGATAACTCATAGACATACTTAAACATACTTTTTATGTAAATACATATATACTATAGATAAATTAGCACCCAGACTATTGCTGTATCCACTGCACAAAACGGGTCGTCAATTAATTTCAAATCGATGAATGCATATTTAAAACAATCTTAATTCAAAAACAAAATCACATGTCAGCAAAATTATTGCGTAAAACTATGGTTAATGCAAATCATAAATCCTTTGCTATTTCTTCGGAACCAATTGAAATTAAAATGAGTTAAGTTCCCAATTCTAGGTTTAAATAAATATAGCAATAAACAATAGAACACGGATCAAGTGCATGAATATTCGACAAATCGATCCTAGTCATTTAAATTATCAATTTAAACAAGTAATCAGAAGTGGGATCACAACATTGTTTCGCATACAGTAAAAAGTCATTCAAATTAACAATCTCCTTGTATCCAGTGGATGAAATTTTGTACAGAAATTGTTTGAAACCCGAGAAAGGACATAGGATAATTTTTATCCGAGCAATCCCGTAGAAACAGGAGATATTTGCGGATGAAACACCGTACATCTATTATTGAATAAAGGCGAAATAATAACGAATCCTATAGTAGTTGTAGATAAAAATTTTAATGAATTCTCTCCTACAGGTCCACCTCGCATCACACGCATGCCTGGCGACCTACACTTGCCCGAGCACGACAACACCAAGATCAAGATCCTGTACTCGGGAGACCAGCCCGCTGACGTCACGCTCACCAAAGATGGCCGCAAGGTCGACGAGTCCACGCACCTCAAGTTCACAGTCTTTGATGATTATATCCTTATATTCATCAAGGATATCTCCAAGGATGATATGGGTAAGTTTTTGGAGAATAAAATTGATTTAAATTTGATTCTACCAAAAACAAAATCCTTTCAAGATCAAACCCTGGTTTTTTAATAAGTATAATTTTAGTGAATTGGGGCTGCTAAATAACTAGAAATATAACATCTATAATTATATTTATTTATTAAAGACATGTCAATTGCAAACAATTAAGTAACAGTATGATATAGTAAATTAGCAACATGAACAGACAAATAATTGTACACAAATAATCAACATAAATTCCATGATATAGAAAATTGTATAGAAACATGTGAGGTGTAAAAATAACCTTAAATTTTACTATTTTACGAAATTGACTTAAAATATATATTAAAATATATCTCTTTTATTTCCAAAAAATGCACCAAAATAAAAATTGTCAATCCCTCACAGGCACATACAAGATAACAATCAAGAACAATTCCGGCGAAGCGTCCGACACGTTCTCCATCACCGTGACCGGTCTACCTGGACTTCCTCAGGGTCCTCTCGAGACCACAGACATCACCAGGCACACCTGCACACTCACCTGGAAACCTCCAACATACGACGGAGGTCTACCCATCACACACTACGTGGTGGAGAGGATAGATATCTCTGGAACCACCTGGATCACCATAGCATCATCAGTCAGGGACACCAGGTTCACGGTTCATGGACTGACGGAGGGACAGGAGTATAACTTCAGGGTACATGCCGCTAATGATAATGGTATCGGACCTGGTTTGGAGGGTGTTAATCCTGTTAAGGTGAGTTTTGTTTGTTCTTTAATATTTGTCCCTTAAGAAAGCCATATCTTTAATCATAAATAAGTACAGATAAATAAAGTATATTCAAAGAGACTTTTATTTACATACATCCTGTACCTGTACTTAGCCACATTACGAACCAGACAAGTATAGTAGTTAAATAAATGTTTTTCTAAAGTTTTTTTCACTGACCGATTTTTCTTTCAATATAAAAAAATAACATTTTTTTTTTTCTTCGTAACATATTTCCAATAGAACATGATAATATACGACCAAATGTTGTCTCAATAATGGTAATACACAATGGCATCTGTGTTTCATAATCGTTAAATATGCTTATGATTTATTTTTATTTTAGGCTAAGGCACCATTCGACCCACCGTCCGCGCCTGGCATTCCCAAGATCGTTGAAGTTGGCGGACACTTCGTCCACCTTGAATGGGACAAACCCGAGAGCGACGGAGGCGCGAGGATACAGGGTGAGATATATTTTCGTCATAAAATGTCACAGTATCGTAAATTAAAAATTATTACCTAGTTTGTTTATTTAAAATAGTAATAACGCAGATGCGTTAATTACTATTTTATGGGCTACAATGGGCTTTGAAAATATCATTGATTTAATAGAATTACAGAATTAGACTAAGTTGTCTTGTATCTTTTTATTATTTTTTTATAATTTCTACTCAGTATACTTTTTTGAAGATAGGATTCTCAATTGTTTCTGCCCCAAACCAACTCTCAAATAGATGGAAAAACCATGAACAGAACTATAAAATAGAATAAACTTGAATTTAATCATTTCATATTTCGTTTGCAGGCTATTGGGTAGACAAACGCGAGGTCGGCTCTCAGAGCTGGCAACGCGTCAACGCCACGCTCTGCATCGCCACGCAGCTCAACTGCGCCAACCTCATCGAGGGTCGCCAGTACGAGTTTCGGGTCATCGCGCAGAACGAGGCTGGACAATCACCACCTAGCACCAACAGCCAACAAGTCCGCGCTCAGGATCCTACAGGTAAACATCCATGTCAATTTTATTTAGTCTTTTTCCTCTTCAGCAATTTGAACATCATCATAGCCTTCACCATCATCAACCTTATCACCTTCATCATCACAAAGCACTTAACTGTGCCCACCTCATCGAGGGTCGCCAGTACGAGTTTCATGTCATCGCACAGAACGAGGCTGGTCAGTCGCCACCTAGCACCGACAACCAACAAGTCCGCGTCCAGGATCCTACAAGTGAATATCCTTGTCAACTGTATTTAATCTTTTCCCTCGTCAGTAATTTGAACATTTTTATCAAAGCCTTCACCATCATCAACCTTATCACCGTCTTCATCATTCTAATCATCACCATAATGCACCTAACTATGCTCACCTCATCGAGGGTCGCCAGTACGAGTTCCGGGTCATCGCGCAGAACGAGGCTGGACAGTCACCACCAAGTACCAACATTCAACAAGTCCGCGCCCAGGACAGCTATATGCATCTCTCTCTCTATAGGACGTATTCTATTATATCTATGAGAATGAGTTTTTTAACGTCGTACAGAACGCAGCTAACAACATAAATTATCATATTCTATAACTATTCATGCATCTAGTGATCACAATTCTGAGACAAATAGAAGAAATTGAATAGAAAAACATTCCTGATAACACTACTATTAAACCATAATTGTTAAATCTTACTCTATATAATAATTTTCTTGTTTTCAGCGGCCACACCACCAGAGGTAGTGAAGCCGCTGAGGAACGCCAACTGCATCCAGTACCACAACGCCAAGTTCACGTGCACCATCACCGGTGTGCCCAAACCCACCATCACGTGGTACAAGGGTGAGTTACCAATGTGTTTTACCGATCTGTATTCACCTTATGTTACCTATAGGCCCGGTTTCTATAAAGGATGGAACGATATAGCTTAACAGATACGGAACGTTTTCATTAACGAGTAATAATCAATCAAACGGAACCAAGTTTTTGTTGTTAAGTTAACGTTTATTACATACGCTTGAAACTTACGCTTAGTAGAATATTGTACCGTCCGTAAGTAAAACGACTCGTTTTATTAGGTTTTTAGGGGTTAGCTAACAAGATTATCTATGATATATAATCTATAATAAATCAATATCTATCTAATTATTTATTATCTATATATTATACGAGTAGTTGAAATTGAATATTCAAAATTACATTGAAAATTTGGGACGAGTACTACTACAATTAAAATCATCTCAGCTGTATTTTTCAAGTTTCACTCTCGAATTTTATGTCTACATTATGAATTATATAACCTTGTTTGTTTTGAATTTTGTTTTCTTAACATAAAGCAATATCTATAATAATAATTTTCATTGTTTATCGTATCAGGTGCCCGCGAGATAACCAACGGCCCCAGGTACCGCATCTGGAGCGAGGGTGACAACCACTTCCTGACTGTGCTGGAGGTGTACGGAGAAGACGCTGATGAATACCAGTGCAGAGCCGTCAACAAAGCCGGTGCGAAGAGCACCAGGGCTGAACTGCTTATCATGAGTAAGTATACCCTTCTAATGAAAATTAATGACATTCTTTAATTGTATAAATGTGAAATTAGCAAAAATATAAAGTATACCCTTCTAAAGGAAACACAATTTTTTGTCAAAATTCCAATTCTTTAATACCGTCAACGAGCTGACATGCACAACTGACCGATTCCTGGTGCGAATGACATGACATTACATTAATTATTTTTGACACTTTGTTCTTAAAAATATGACATTGTACTCGAATTATTATTTAAATATTGTATAGCATGTAAACTGTCTAACGAATTGGTCTTGATTATAGTTTTCTATGAATAAATAAATAAATGTGCTACAATATTTTAGTCTTAACAGTTAGAACATATTATTGTCCTTAAACAGCGTTTATATAAAGTTGCATACACTTCCGAATTCATTTTACATTGTTTATTTTTATTGCTTTTAATCTATCAGAATCAATCTTAGGATGTTATTATTTTCATAAAAAATACTGTTTGATTGTAACTGTAACGCAGCAATTTTGAAGTTGGCTCCCGAACAAGAGTAACTCATTTTATTGCGTGGTATTTTATTATTTTGTTTACAAAAAATTATAACTAAGTTTATAATACATAGAAAAAGAATCTGGGTTAATTAACATTCTCCCTTTACAAAAATAAAATAAGCCCTAACAGGCTTTATTTTATTCCTTTGTTTACAAGAAATTTATAATTAAATTTATAATACATAGAAAAAGAATCTGGGTTAATTAATATTCTTCCTTTGGAAAAATAAAAAGACCCTAACAGGAGATATTAAGTTCGATAAACCTTATCTAAAATTTACATCTTCTATTCACTTACAGCCGCACCAAAGCTGAACGTGCCGCCTCGCTTCCGCGACACCGCGTACTTCGACAAGGGCGAGAACGTGGTCATCAAGATCCCCTTCACCGGACACCCCGTGCCCAAGATCACGTGGGTCCGGGAGGGCGAGACCATCGAGTCTGGCCTGCACTACCACGTGGAGAGGAAAGGTGACTATACAGGCTGATGAATTAATGAAAGAATGAAAAATTCTTTATTGTACACCATACATATAAATTTCTTCAGTTAACAATACTTATAACTATGTACGAAGGGCGGCCTTGTCGCTGACAGCGATCTCTGCAGGGCAACCCTATAATCTAAGATACAAAATAATTTTACGTTCCCAAGGTCACGTGACAAATGACAATGTTTTCTATGATTTTTGATTAAAGTAATTTTAGATTAAATTTATAAATATTATTTTACCTACATTGTCCCACTGCTTTTCAGAAGATTCCGCGAAATCAATCCATTTTTTGAGATTTACCAAGGCTTAATTTATGAAAAAAAAAATTACAAAATTTGCATCGGCTTCTGCTTAGTATATCTTTTGTGTTCTACTTTTTTCTACAGCAAACAGTTACAGCCGGTATTAGAACCTATTTATACCTTTCAGTAGTCTAATTTCTTTTTCATTGGAACGATGATAATAATGCATATATTATTATGATTATGTACATGTTTATATACCTTTGTTGATAATATTGTTTCCCATCTTTCAGAGCGTCACGCGATCCTAACAATCCGCGACGCCAGCAAGGTTGACTCCGGCCCGTACCGCATCACCGCCGAGAACGAGCTGGGACAGGACTCCGCTACCATCAATATTGAGATTAGCGGTGAGTTTGATTGACCATTATTTAATTTAAGACTTCATTATTATGTATAAAAACTTTTATGTAAAGACACATAATGGTACATAATTATCTCTCACAGCGTTGGTTGTGTATTTGTACATTGAGATACTGAAACAATATTGACTTGTAAATTGACCAGCCATTAAATGGCTAGATTTCCATGTGGTTTGAAAAGTAGAACAAAACTACAAGGTGTTTGTTATTCTTCGGTTACAGATCGTCCAGACCCACCACGCTTCCCAGCAGTGGACAACATCGGAGTGGACTCGTTAGCTCTGAGCTGGCGCGCCCCAGTGTGGGACGGCGGCTCCGACATCACCAACTACCTGGTGGAGAAGCGCGAGCACCCCATGTCCAGCTGGATCAGGGTCGGCAACACCAGGTGAGTGGAGAGTATACAGGTTCAAATCCAATGTTCAGCTCACAATGACTCAAAATGACATGCGACGATGTATTAAAATAATAATTACAAAATACCGGAATGATATTTAAATTTGATAATATTTACAAAATAGTGGAATGATTTCAAATATCATATTGTTCCTATTCCAATGAAGAGAGAAAGGGACAGAATGATATTGACAATCTCTTAAAGTTCAATTGCGTCATTTATTAGACTATTTGGTCCACTATAAGAGCATAAAAACCATAACCATACCATAAAAACATCAATCACACAAATTCAGTGCCCAAAAACTTGTCCATAACTATTATCAAATAATTTTAGACCACTTCTTTTTTACCTGTAAAAATCTTTGTGAGACAAATAAATTATTTTCATTCAATTCCATATTAAATAAAATCAGAAAAAGTATGCAAATAACCATTTTAATATGAAATGTCAGGTTCACAACAATGGCCATCACGGGCCTGGCGTCGGGCAAACAGTACGAGTTCCGCGTGTACGCTGAGAACATCTACGGGCGCTCCGAGCCCAGCGAGCCCACGTCCCTGGTGCAGACCAAGGCGATCATCAAGAAGGAGTTCAAGAAGAAGGAATACCCTGGTAAGGACTGAAATTGTAGTGATTTATGAACGTCATGCGAATTCGTCTCATTTAACTGACATATAAGCACCATCCTATAATTGTGATAGACAATTTGAAGTAGCGAATCCATAATAATTTATTTTTTAGTCTACCAGCTACATGTTTACACTACTTTCGAAATCAAGCTTTCACATATGAGGTTTAAGAAAATATTATGTTTAAAATAAGACTTACAGTTGATACTGTAAGTCTTATATTCTTAGTCCATCAGGACAATACAAGGAGCTTAGATTTTATAAACATATAAATTGGTGAACAA
>LQNK01002579.1:143066-158956 GCA_001586405.1 Phoebis sennae | reverse complement strand
GCAAACTGAATGGGGTACTTTTATGTCGTCTTATTTAGTACTTAGACCTTTTGAAGTCCTAATCCTTAATGATATTATACATATGAAAGTAACTCTGTATGTGTTTCTTTTTCACGCCTAAACCACTGAATCGATTTAGATGAAATTTTGTACCAATATAGTTTGAAACCCGAGAAAGGACACAGGATACTTTTCATCTTGGAAATACCGCGGGAATGGGAGATATACGAGTGACCTTTTGTGTGTGATATAAATTATCTAAAAAATATAGTTATTAATAAAATAGTTATTTCCGTATTTTTTTTCTACCCTCAAATAATATTAACAATATTTCTTTTTTACTATATCATTTTTCGTATTTCCAGCTTATCCGGAGGCGAATTATTCGAAAGAATAACCGAACCGGGTTACAACATGAGCGAAGCAGAGGCCGCCCACTACATGCGCCAAGTGTGCGAAGGAGTCAAACACATGCACGAGCAGAACATCATACATCTGGACCTCAAACCAGAAAACGTCATGTGCCAGACCAGGATGGGCACGGATGTCAAGGTAAATGTGGAGATCAGAAGTGGGATACGGTGTTTTACTTCGAATTTGGTTGATTTATCGAGACGTGAAATTAATGAAGGAATGAATGAATGAATAATTTTTTATTGCACAAGGATTCAAAAACCAAATTAATATTTTTCTGTGTTATTTTTGTTTTAAAGTAACCTTTCAGCGCTTAAATACAATAAAAACATCGGTCGAAATTGAGTAATTTGATAAAAATGGAACAATTAGCTAATATTGTTTTTTTTTTTCAGATCATCGACTTCGGTCTAGCCACCAAACTGGACCCCAACGAAGTTGTGAAGATATCCACTGGCACCGCCGAATTTGCTGCGCCAGAAATAGTAGAACGAGAACCGGTTGGTTTCTACACAGACATGTGGGCCGTTGGTGTTCTCGCTTACGTTCTGTGAGTATCGCATCTAAAATCATTCAATTTTTTTAATACATTTGTTCAATTTGAATTTTTGGAATTGTAATTCTATTTTAAATATTAAAATTACATTTTTTTATTATGGTTTGTTTGCCTTTTTTATATCACTACAAAAGTTAATTGAATTTAGTATTTTGGAATTTTAGCTTAATAAAATATATTTGTCAATTCATTAAAATTAAAAAAATTAGTTTCCTATTTGTACTGCTACTAACTCCTAAACAGTAATTAAAATTTTTATGTTAACTTATAAAGAAACAGTGTAGTAAATATAAAAATATTTATTTAGTATTTACAAAAAAAATATGTTTAAGTATGTCTATCAGTTGTCTAATTTCCATAGAACAAGCTTTACTTAGGACTAGATAGCGTTGTGTTAAATGTCCAGGATTATTTATTGACAAGTAAATAAATTAAAATGTACTGTAATTATATCTCCCGCGAGACAAGCTAAGCCTAGTGCTAGGTCCATTGATAATGTTGTTAAAAATGTAAATAAATAAATAAATAAATATTCCTGGACATTTAACAATTTAACACAACGCCATCTAGTCCCAAACTAAGCAAAGCTTGTACTATGGAAACTAGATAACTGATAGACATACTTAAACATACTTTTTTTTTGTAAATACATACATACTATAGATAAATGAACACCCAGACAGTAGAAAATTATAATGTTCATCACATCATAATTTTCTGCTCGTGGGGATCGAACCCACATCCTCCGGCGCAATAGAACATTGCTGAACCACTGCGCCAATCGGGTCGTCAAATGTAAGTTTTTATCTGGAAATAAATATATTTTTATTTTTTATTTTTTATTTAGACTGTCCGGCCTCTCACCGTTCGCGGGTAACAACGACATCGAGACGCTGAAGAACGTCAAGGCTTGCGACTGGGAGTTCGACGAGGAGGCCTTCCAGCACGTCTCCGAAGACGCCAAGGACTTCATCAGGAGGCTGCTGGTGAAGAACAAGGAGTAAGTGTTAATTGTTTAAGGCCCGGTTTCTGTAAACGACGGAACGTCATAGTATAAAATATGTGAATCGTTTTATCGCTTATAATCAACCAAAACCTGGTTCTATAACAGACAGACTTACTCCTTGTAGGATATTGTACCGTCTTATTTTATTCGACTCGTTTTATTTTTATAGGATAACGGTATTCAATCAAAAGTTGTGATGTAATTTTTGTCAAGGACATATTATTTTTTTTTGTTTTGATCACCGTAGAGATGCCAAAATAAGATAGTTGTATGATGCTTGTTATTCGAATGTTCATTGAGAATAAGTTGTGTATGTCATAAATTTTCGAGCTGTTTCCCTCGAAACGATTATATTGAAACAGTTTAATAATTCCACTATATTTGCGGCATAATATTAAATAAATAACTTACGAATAACTGTGTAAGTTTATGACAATAAATACTTCATATGCGTTCCAAATGACAATTGTCTAATTGAGAAACAATAAGACTTAATTTAAAAGCCTAAAAAAGTGATAAACCGCCAGTGCATAGGTTTGTGAGTTACGGGACGTCAATTTATTGTGGTGAAAGATCTCTTGTAATTAAGTATACGTACTTATTATCGTCCTTTTTCAGGAAACGTATGACAGCGCACGAGTGTCTCGCGCACAAATGGCTCGCGGGTGACGTTGCAAGTCGCACCACTATTGCTGCATCACGACTTGAGGCGCTGCGGGATAGACTGCGCGCTAAATACCAGGTGAGCGTGTAGAGAGAGAGAGAGAGGAGAGAAGTGGGAAAGTAAATTAAGAAATATTTCACTATTTATTTATTATCAAACAATTCTTGGTCGGTACGTCGGTATCTGCGGTAGTCTTTAGGCTGTGCTACAGATGCCAGCGCTAAGAAAGTACTGAACCCACTTGTGTTATATTTTGTGTAAAGATACCCTCGCTTGATACTGTTTTAATTGATTCTTTCAATTAATCTGTGCCTATCTTGAGAAAGTATAGGATAGTTTTAGTCAGTTACTAGGACTTTTATCTCCGGCGTTTTCATCTTTATTAGTATTACTCTAACTATACCTCGCGGTTTCATCCGCGTTTATCTCACGTTCCCGTGGGATTTCCGGGGTAAAAACTATCCTATGTCTTTTCTCGGGTTTCAAAAAACAAGATCTGTATAAATTTCCATCCAAATCGGTTCAGTGATTTAGGCGTGAAGAAGAGGGAAACATACAAACAGAATAACCCTAGCATTTATAATATTAAAGTGACTCGCCAGCTCGTGTGCCCCCCTTATACCATAAAAAAAAAAAGGATTTAAATAGGACCTTTTATCTTCAGAACATTTAGTTCTATTTAACTTTAATTATTTGTTTATTTTCAGAACTGGTCATCATTCGTGCTGCCCATCGGCAGGATAAGCGAGTACAGCTCGCTGCGTAAACTGCTCATTGAGAAATGGAAGATCTATGATGGACAGTTTGGTAAGTGGCTAACTTAAAAAATCCTACTCTGTCTCCATTGTGTAATTAATAATTATATCTACGGAATATAGTACAACATTAAGAATCATATTTACTGTGAAGGTAGATGATAAAAGGTAGTGATGGCAAATGGTATAAAAGATTGGTGTCGCTATAAAATCGGTTCAGTATTGTACGTTAGCTTTAGGCTGTTACTATGCTCGAATAATATAATGCTTGAATAAACATAAATAAATAAAAAATAATTGAGATGATAGAACTAAGTGAATATTTTTTATTTATCATTCGGAAGGTAGACCCAAAAATTTTTTGATTTTTTTTTTGGTTAAGCAGCTTTTTATGTTGAATCAAACGTTTTTACTTAATTTGGACTGATAATCTGAATTTTTAATGCCAAGATCTTCCCTGGGAATTATCCCGACTTAAACACGATCCTGTAGATTTTATTGAATTTAAATTTGTATCTTGAAGTGACTGTGTTTTTGTTTTGTATCCTCAGTAATTTTAAGTACTACCAGTGTTTTTTTTGTTGAAATTTTTTTTGTCTGTCCATGCAGACCGCAGACAAGCGGCCCCACGTTTCGTGATCAAGCCCCAATCCGCGTTCTGCTACGAGGGTCAATCAGTGAAGCTGTACTGCCGCATCATCGCCTGCGCCGCACCCACCGTGACCTGGTCCCACAACAACCGCGAGCTCAGGCAGTCCGTCAAGTACATGAAGAGGTGAGTGTCTGTCTGTCTGTCTGTCTGTCCCCCTTCGCTGCGAGGGTCAATCAGTGAAGCTGTACTGCTGCATCATAATTTCAGAAATATATTTATTATTATTTAACACCAGGAGCAAAAAATATAAATTAATACGGTATAGCTTAAGTATATTCCAATTTCTTGAAAAAACATCCCTTTATTTTATAGAATCACACTACACACTACGCACCTATTTTATGACAGATTGCTTTTCTATTTCAAACAATAAGTTATTTAAAACCTCCTTAGCCACTTAACATCTACTTGATCCCTACTTGAAACGCTGTACCTTATAGCGTTTTTAATAATTAAAACTAATGTTCACAGATACGCGGGTGATGACTACTACTTCATCATCAACCGTGCCAAGTTGGAGGACCGCGGTGAATACATCATCCGCGCTGAGAACCATTATGGATTCAGGGAGGAGGTTGTCTTCTTGAATGTACAACGTAAGTACTGAAATATATAAACATAACTAAGTACAGAGATTGTCTCAAAAATTTACTTACAATATTCATATAATAAGCCATTTATATTTGTTCTTTTAAGAAAGATCAATCGTGACTTGAGATTTTAATTTTGCCGTGTGATTTTTGTATTACCAAACGTTTTAATGTCATGCAGATATTATCTTTATCTGACTTAAGTACAGCATTAAATATAATTATATTGCTAAAATACTGCGCTCGAAATTTAGTTTTATCTTTATGTAACCCAAAGAAATGTGCTTAAAAAAATTTATCGAATTGTGGGAACTTACATTTCTTTAACCCTTTTGGATTGCAATGCAATTTAAGGTGCACTATAAATCATTGTTATGTGTTCTTTTTTTAATTAAAAGTTAATTGGATCAGTGGATACAGCAATGGTCTATTGCGCCGGAGGATGTGGGTTCGATCCTCAAGAGTAGCAAATTATTATGTGATGAACATTGTAATTTTCTACTGTCTGGGTGTTAATTTATCTATAGTATGTATTTATAAAAAAAGTATGTTTAAATGTGTCTATCAGTTGTCTAGTCTCCACAGTACAAGCTTTTAGTTTGGAACTAGATGGCGAAGTGTTAAATGTGTCTGAATATATTTTTTAATATATTTATTATTAAAAAGAACAAAAAGATACATAGGTAAAGGACAGCATACAACAAACCACTGAGATTTTTATTTATTTATTTTTTTATTTATAATAAGTTATTTCTGAACTATAAATAAAAGTTACATATATTATTACAGCGGTACCCAAAGTGCAAAGACAGCACGTGCCCGAAGCGCCGCGGCGCCGCGAGCCGACGCCCTACACGTTCTGGCAGGAGAGCAGCGAGACCGCGCCCTCCTTCACCTTCCAGCTCAGGCCCAGGGTCATGCAGGCCAGGGACACCTGCAAGCTGCTGTGCTGCCTCAGCGGCAAACCGCCGCCCACCGTCAAGTGGTGAGTCACTCACACAAACACTCAAGGTTTACCAATATCCTTATATACCTGGTAGGTGGAAACCTTGCGAAAAACAACTAAGAAAGTTAATTGTTTACTGATTAACATTTGGCTTCGGAAATGAAGCAGTTATTGACCATTCATTATACTAAAAGGTGACCTATTTCATTCAGAATTTTGAATACCTGATAAGCGAAAAAAATAACATATCATGATCATTAACATATCATATTTTTGCTGCCACGGTGTTTCCAAAAATCCTTCAAATTATAGCTCGTGTGGCGACGGGTTTCAAAACATGTGTCGCCACCCCATTTCTACCCGTAAGAGGCAACAGAAGATAATTTTGCTGCATAACATTTTGAGCAATAAAAGAGTGAGATGCGTGCATTAGGCGATTGGGACAAGCTCGCACCGGTGTAAGTACCACCCCCCTGCAGAAGACCGGCGTGAAGCAGTATTGCACTGTGTACATTATCATATCCTGAATACATTAAAAATTTTAAATGATTTTTACCAATATTCCGTTCTGCTCACAGGTACAAGGACAGGCGCGAGCTGTCTAAATACGACTACGCGATGACGAACTCCGACGGTGTGGTGACCATGGAGATCATCGACTGCCGGCCCGAGGACAGCGGCAAATACACCTGCGTCGCCACCAACGTGCACGGCACTGATGAGACCTCTTGTGTCGTCATTGTTGAAGGTGAGTGTCTCTCGTTATCTCCTCTCAGCTGTAGTGGAGATCATCGACTGCCCGAGGACAGCGGCAAATACACATTTATTCCACTTTTAACCGACTTCCCAAAAAGCGAGGAGGTTATTTTATTTCCGAACTAGCTGACATCCATGGTTTTACCCGTTTATCTGCCATTCCCATAGGATTGTCGGGATAAAAGATATCCTATGCCCTTCCTTAGGTTTCAAACAATCTCTGTATAAAAATTTTATCCAAATCTGTCCAGTACTTTCGGAGCCTATTTGATTCAAACGAACAAAAAATAAAATCATATTATGTTAGTATATTAAACGCCAATTACTTTCCGTTATCTTTGAACAAATCAGTCTCGATAAATGTATTAACATACAAATAATAATTACTTTTATTCATATTATTCTATTGTATTTAATGTTATTTATTTGTCTCGCAGGTGAAGTAGTGAGCGAAGAGCAAGCGACTCTTGCGCACAATTTGCTCCACTCCGGCGAAAGGAGGTATATTGAGAAACCGCTCAAACCTGCGCCCACGCCGATCATTACTAAGACTAAGGTAATTCAAATGTTTTTTTTCATGATAGTTAAATAACCGATACACAAAAAAAAAATTTGAACATAAAGAAGTTTCGTTTCATCATCATAAAGATATTATTTGCGTCCATAAGCAAATATGCGTTAAATGCATGCAAACATCAACTCTCATTCTGAGAGTATACGACAGATTTCCAAAATGTCAATATTTTGCAAAAAAAAATTAAAATAGAATTATATAAAGATGAACAGTGACCCTTTTGTTATATTTCATTTAGGATATACTTCGAAATTAAACCTTTGTCGAGATATATTTACAAACGTACGTTTCTAAATCATTGTCATACCACCTCTACTTCGAAAATCCACAAAGTACAGAATTTTGTAGTCCACGCGGGTGAAGCCGCGGGCGGAAAGCTAGTAATTTATAAGAATGTAAATAAATCTAACTCCTATTTACTCCAGGTCACAATCGACCCCCCAAGCAAGTCGAGTACAGTACAAAGGCCGAAGTACTCCCCCCAGAGTTCAGTGGAAGCCAGCAAGAAGAAGTACGGAGCCAAGCTTGACTCTGACTCCACCTCTTCCAGGTCCAGGAGTGCTACCAAGGAACTGATATGTGAGTAGGCTCTTATTTTAAAGGCATTAAAATAAAGGTCAAAATCAAAGTCAAAATGTTAATTTTCCAAATTGGCCTCTGTTGAGGCGCTTTTAGAACGTCATTTACATTTGCATAATAAATATATATATATATATTTTTTTTTTGTCTCTACCGAGAAGAACCGGCAAGAAACTCGAGTAGTTGCTCTTAGTTGCTCTTAAAGGGGACAATAATTTAAATGTATTTGAATTAGTGGAAAGTGTTAGTATTTAGTGTTGTGGTTACAGTTCAGGCTGATTTTGATAGTTTAGTTTTTATTTGTAATTATTTATTCATTTACACTTGAGAACATAAACATAAACATACATAAGGAGACTATAAATGTGCAAAAGGCCGTTTTATTGCCTACAGCAATTTTTTCCAGACAACTTTTTTTAATTATTCTGACAATAACATATTGCAAGGTATTAATTACGATTTCCAATTCTGACAAGTATTGACAACCTAGTTTTGGCTCCTATTTCACACTCATGATACTGTTTTTTTGTATCAAGTTTTAGTTTAAGAATTTTGGGAGAAAATAAATACCTATTGAGAGAGACATTTGATTTAATAACTCGTTATGTGCCATCAACTAACTGGGCCAAATTGAAAGATTCCTTTTTCCACCCTCTTCTCTACAGTTTTATGGTGATACCATTTATGTCTGGGGATTACATTGCAAATATTTTTTAACATAACTTGTATTATTAGACTAAATAACTTAATATTATTATTTACAGTTAATATTATGTTTCTCAATTCATAGTTCTCGGGCTACTTCCGTAAGGAAAGTGCCCGGTCCTTTACGGCTTACGCGTAGGTACAGATCCTACACGCAGAGGCCCTTTAGAGACTTTTAATGTATTATTATTCACAGTACCCGCAGCAGACTCATCGATGTGCAAGCCGTCGTTCGCGCGCGCTTTACCAGACACGTGCGCAGCCAGGGACGGAGCGCCTCTGCTGCTGTCTGCCGCTGTGAGGGGAGACCCTGACCCCAGGGTCGAGTGGTACAAGGATGGACAGCCGCTGCACTCGTCAGAGGTAAAAAAAAGTTTATTAATATCCTAAAGATAACAATATAGATCAGCCAAGGAACCCCCTTACTCCTATTAGCTGCTGTGAGTATAAAAAATATTTAAAAAGTAGCACACATTTTAATTTACCAATTTTTATAGTCTCAAGAGGTGTATTACTGGCTCTAAGAACAATAAAGTTGATAATATTCAGCAATTACTATCTATGTATCGGCTCTATCTAATAAATTTCGAAGTACTCTTTTTTGAAAAAATATTAAATAAACCATAATATATTTCAAAGTTTATGACTAAGGAATTTTAACCGACTTACCAAATAAACTGGGAGATTGACGGGTTATTATTCATTTTTAGGGTTCCGAACATCCAAAGGACAAAATCGGAACCAGTATAGGATCACTTTGTCCGTCTGTCTGTTTGTCAAGACCCTTTATTAATTTATACAATGAACGAATATGGAATATTCATAATTAAATGGTTTTTTTATAATTTTAATACATAACTTTTTTCATTCAGGTTGTGGACCTCAAATACAAGAACGGCGTAGCATCGTTGGCCATCAACGAAGTGTTCCCTGAAGACGAAGGCGTCTACTCGCTCAAGGCTATCAACAGCCAGGGGGAGATTGAGACCAAGTGCCAGGTTTCTGTTAAAGGTAAGAACATTACTTCGATGTTCAACATTTTCCTATGGTTTTCAAATTGTGTTTGAAATGAAAGGAAGCTGTAGAAATTTGACATGGTCTTTTTAGTCATAAAAATATTTATCCCATGTTTTTTAGTTTGGGATCCACTGACTCTCTTTGATTAGTATTAAGTTATCCTAAGCATGTTTTCTATAGCGTAAGCTCTTCGATACTAATGTAATTTAACTTTCTGTTTAAATAAAGAAAGAAAGAAAGAATTTTTTTTTTTAAATCTCCCATTTGAATTAAGCGGAATAATTCACTATGCCTATTATTTTTTCTTTATTATACTCATTCTTATTTCTATTTAAAAACCACTTGTAATTAATAAAATAGACTATAAAAAGTGCAAATATGATCATTACCAATACATATATTAATTAAAATGATATTGTTTATATACAATGATCTCGTACAACACTAAAAATACACTGTAACCGAAATATCAAAATATTCAATACATTTAACAATGAAAATAAATATTTGTCTCACAGCAGTAGCAGACAGCGGCGCGAGCGTGAAGCTCGGCGACAAGCCGCCCAGGATCGTGGACCACGCGCTCTCGCAGAATGTCAACGACGGAGACGCTGTTACGTTGTCCTGCAGGTAGGTTGTATACTAATAGAGGGGCTTTGGGAAATTATGTCGAATGTAATACAAATCAATCAATCAAAGTGGCAGGGAGCCGCTGGGTGCAGGCCGCCGGTGACAGGTCGTATTAGAAATCTTTGGGGGAGGCCTATGGACGCCCTAGACTGAAACGATGACGACGAACGACGTAATACAAATGTACTATGATTCTACACAACTGGCCAATTATTGAATTAGTTAACAACAACAACACAGCTAGTCTAATGAGGGTAGATGGGTCGTGACGTCAATAAGACGTTCGAACACTAGACACATCGGTACCAATGCGCACAGATACTCAACGCACCTACTCTACCTATTTTTCAATGCAAATGTCACTTGTTAGTGACATACAGAAACAAAAATGACATACAGAACTTGTCAAAACATAAAAATCACAATTTGTCCGACAATATATACTTTTATTAAGAGTTTTGAATTGAGAATGAAAATAACATAACCGAGGATAGGTAGTCTTGACGTCTCGATATTACATGAATACAGAAGAGTTTTTGAGAACCACAGTTGTATTTTAACGTACATGTTTAAAAACTTACAAACAAAAGCTTAGTTAAATCCATTATACAGTTTCAAAAACTTAACGCCTAGTCCAAAAATTAACAACAAATCACTATAACCCACTTACTCCAGGATAACGGGCGCCGAGCGTTTCGACGTGGTGTGGCTCCACAACAACAAGGAGATCAAGCCTTCCAAGGACTTCCAGTACTCCAGCGAGGCCAACATCCACAAACTGCATATTGCCGAGGTGTTCCCTGAGGATGCCGGTATGTAAATTATTTATTTATTTAATTACATGTGCCCTGTTTACATTCATAACATTATACATTAAAATTTCATACAACATACAAGCGGAAAAATGGTATTTAAATTTATTAAGTAATTATTGTAATTGGTAAAATTAGTGATAAGTGAGAATTATTAACATATGCAGATAAAACAGACATTTCATGACTAAAGCGTCGACCAGTTATTCCTTTTGTTACTATCATTAATTTTTAGTTCAGAAACTTAAAAATATTTATATGCATTAAAATCAAATATCACCTATTATTATATCAAATGATTGAAATCAATATTAACATTTGTCTATGCTATTTTAAATAAATCACGCTAGCTCTCATTATATTAATTTTCCGAACTAACTTTAAAAGATCGCCTATTGATGGCCAAACAGACTTTTAATAACATATTTTTGTTTCTTTACAACTGATTCTAGACGTGAATTATTACTATATTGTTATACTTTACTCATATAATATATTTCCAGGTGTATACACATGTGAAGCGTTCAACGACGTAGGCGAGTCGTTCTCAGCGTGCTCGCTAGTGGTGTCAGTGAGCGGTGAGACGCCCACTGTACCGCAGTTCAAGTCCTTCCCAGCATCAGCCACGCTCGTGGCTGGAGAGCCGGCTGTCTTCACCGCGGAGCTGGATAAGGTATGACTTAAAACAATTGGTCTTATTTAAATAGCAAAAACTAGAAACAAAGCTATGTTTATGAACTAGGTAGCTTATTTCTCCTAAAGATAAATAGATTTTAGGAGATAAAAGGAGACGTCTCAGTATTCATTATAGTTGTTATAATATGTGCAACCTTAAATACTATATTTGATGATACAAAACAATCGATAATATTGTTAAAAAATTGTTTCTTACGATGTCGATATTTTTCTCAAATATTTTATAAGCCAAATAAATTTATTTAGACCTTCTTATTTAAATATATAGAAGACAACTTCTTGCCTTTTGTTTTGATTTATATGTAGAATGGAATACTGTGAAAATAATAAGTTACAAATATTATTTGCTTATTCTTTGACTATTTCAATTTTATTTAACTCCTTACTGTCCACATTTTCAATATCTTTTTCTGATTGTACCATTGTTAATAATTAACCTACTCCAAATAAACTATATTATTATTATTATTTATTATTATGATAACTAACATTTTAATTCCATTACAGCCACCACTCCAACTCCAATGGTTGAAGGACGGCAAGCCGATCGACGAATCATCAAACAGATACAGATTCACCATGGAAGGAACCTCCAAGTACAGGCTCGAGATCGTCAGCTGCACCGGAGATGACTGCGGACAGTACCAGGCCAGAGCTGCCGGCTCCAAAGGAGACGCCTTCGCTGCCTTCTGCCTGAACGTCGTCGACAACTAGCATTAACATACACTACATACAACAATGGACCCAAAACGACACCCTGAACAACCCCTCCAAAAAATAACTACAATGATTTTCACACGAATGTAAAACGATTTTTTATACAATACGGAGTCTTAACGGAATTCGTCTCTATAATTATAATTAAAAATATTTATTATTTATTAATTTATTAAGTAATTTAAGTGTTATACCCTATCGAATGCATATGAGAAATCGGATCGAATCCTCGTTCTCTAGTCACTAAATGTTGTTTATTTATTTATCGTCCTCGTCTAACAGAATTGCGGCTTGCGATTTAAGCTTGAAATTAATAAATGCGAAGGGTTTCGATGTTTGTCGAACCGGCGACCCTTTTCCCGCACTCTGCCCGCCACCACGGAGTCAGGGCGAAACGGTCCCCGGGAACATCGTCATCTTTATTTTTTACTTTACTATTTAATTGTAAATAAATTAATTTATATCATGTGACGCATAATTTATAAATAAATATGTATACTTAAAAATATAATTGTGTTTTATTTACTTCTATATATTTTTATTGATCCTACTCGATCGAGTAAAAGCATGCGACGAAAATTTTGATATAAGATTAATTCAAAATTAATAGTGCTTTTAGAGCTTTGAAATAAAGTAATTATACAGTAATGTTACGTATACTTAATACTTGGCAACAAATAATTCGTAATTTAAGTCAAAACTCTACATATTGATTATAAGTTTTGTATTCCGAAGAGAAAGAAATACATATTATGAAAATAAAAAACTTGGATTTATTTTAAGAATCAATTTACTTAAAAAAATATTATGATAAAAATTAGAAGTTAGTTTAGACCCGTAAAACCGCAGATAAAGCTGAAATTGAACGATCTATTCATTAATTATTTTTTATTTATTATCAAAATGGAAACCCGTTAAAAACGAAAGAAAAAAATCAATATCATTAACTATAACTTACGTTTTAAATTATATATCATTACTAAAATTTCATTAAAACATTTTATATCCCTCCTCTAAACGCAACTTCCAAACAAATCTATAAATACGTAAACCATCTGCACTTACCAACTTATTAAATAAAATCTATCGTTAACTTAAAGTACTCTATTACCGCACCAATAACACTCCTAAAATTAATCGCCCATAAAACGGTAGCAAGGACTGGTCATAAAGTGTTCAAAAAGCCATTAAGAGAAATTAAAAAATGAACACAAAAAGGCTCGGCTCCAGCACAAAAAGTATCACATCTCATTCCATATTTCAAAATTTATCACCGAATCTTTTTCGTAAACTCGAAAAGTTTTTTTTTCCAGTCAGTTCGGCTTCTCATTATAAATGAACGCGCTCACTCGAATACATTTTTTAAAAATCATCCCGTTTTTGAATTTAACTCGATTCTTCCATTGTGATCGGGGCTAGCTTATGTGGATATGAAATAATTATTATATATGAGTAATCATTTTAATATTGTACACAATTTTTGGAAGAAATTAATTGCAACGGATCTAAATTTAAATAAAGCCACGCTCCACGGTACTTCCGAGATTAAAAGTAGACTGTTTTCGAGATCCTTACCTATATGCACACTAAGTTTCATCAGAATCGGTTCAGTAGGTTTTGCATGAAAGAGAAAGAAACATGCATATACAAATCGTTACAAACTTTCGTATTTATAATATGAGTAGGATTAATACCAAAAGTTAAACAAAAAGAAAACTAATAACTTAATTTTATCTATAAATATTAAAATGACTACAAGAAATACGATACATTGATAAAATTAAATAAAAATTAATTGTTCCGAATGGGCTCTTCGATGGTCGTATCGTTTGAATATTTTTTGTCCCTCATTCGTGATTCATAGACATGTTATTTTGCCATGTCACTCCCACTATTATTATGACGAATCTCACGAAATAATATGATACAAATGAGTATTCTATAAAACCATTTGTGTTATAAAAACAAAACTATAGGCTAACATACATTTTAACCATGATCGTGAAGCAGTATTGTACTGTTTCGTAAGGTGAGCGTGGGCAGCGGAATTACCCTCTGTCATCTCTTACGACACCCATGGCTAGAAATGGGGTGGCGACACATGTATTCTAACCCGTCGCCCCACGGGCAAAATTTTTTAAATTAGATTTTCTTGTGTTAGTAATCACTTATTATAAAACGGTTTTTAACAAACAAATAATTATTTTTTAAAGTTCTTCGGACTTATCCACAATAACCCAATATAAGAGGTTGTCCTTCAACATATTAAGCTTTTTCCTTCACTACGATTGTTTATAATCTTACGTTTTTATTATATTTTATTGTTCATTTCTTTTGTTCTATACATACATATCTATAGTGTAGAATATCGTAAGAGTAGTTTAAATAAATGTATTTTTTCAGTGATTTTTTTATAATTATTGACGACCTGATTGGCGTAGTGGATATGGCCTATTTTGCGCCGGCTGGTGTGGGTTCGATTCCCACGAGTAGAAAATTATGTATAAATTATCTATCTATAGTATGTTTGTATTTACGAAAAAAAGTATGTTTAAGTACAACTATCAGTTAAGTATCTAGTTTCCATAGTACAAGCTCTACTTAGTTTGGGACTAAATGGAGGTGGCCTAGTTTTAAAAATGTCTTAGAATATTTATTACTTACAGTATACCTACTTGATAATTTATTATTCAGCATAAACCAACTCACAGCCCAACAAATAACTCGCGCTATCTCAAGCTTTAAAATCAATTCCACACGAAGAGAAAAACATAAAAATATTGAAATATACGAGGCCGATAATTTTGATATCAACAAAAATAGTGGATCGAGAATCCCGCGTCATTTCACTCGACGATTGAACAATAAAAATAAGTCGATTTCATATTTTAAGATGTTTGAGTTTTGAAGCGGTTAGTGTCGAGTCACGTTCCTGGATTGTTTGGACTCAGCCCGCCCCGCGGCGTTGCTTGATAGTGTATTGTTTCTGGATGGAACGTTTAATGGAAATCACTATTATATTTCACTTGTTTGTCTAATCTTGAAGTTATTGTAGTACTCACATTGTTTGATAAACTTTTCAGTATTAAATTTGCTTGTAATTATTATTTTTTAAGGGAAACTTTTCACTTTTTACTTTGTAAAAAGTTTACATGAATAAAATGTTTTCTGTTCTATTATATATAATCACGAAATATCACAGAGGAAAGGGGGGTTGTACTAATATATTATATAGTATTTATTTTTTCTAGATTTTAGTAGAACCGAAGACGTCGTAACGTGCACAATACAATTTTGTTTGTTCGCGTAATCGTTTTATAACAAGAATAAATTAAGTTAACACAAACCTGTATTTTATGGATATAATATAGAAAGCTTAGGCCTAGACCTTCACTCGATTATTATAAACAAGTTTGGATATTTGTATATCAACCACGCCGCGAGTACTTGTGGAAGACGGTATTATTCCTCCAACGAAGAGGATCCTCGACCAGTGCGAACCACAGGACTGGCCGGCCGTTAGGCCCCGAGGACTGTTGTTTGGAAGTGGTATATATGCTTAGCGACGAAACTTTCGCAAACATATAGACTATTACGTCTATAAAGTGATATTATTAATATTACCCTTATATTGACCCTAAATTTAACGCGAGCAAAGGGCATGCCTAGGTTAATACATATTAGTTACCATTACACATCGATTTCGAGAGGTTCATTAATGTTTTTTGCGCTTATCTTAATTCGTCCTCAAGTCCCACTCTTAAAACTCTGGTATGGAAATATCAGTGCATATAGAAATATTTTCTCTGTTTTATTTAACT